>CAEMYA010000092.1:855098-935615 GCA_903131615.1 Diplodus sargus
ACTTTTTTTTTTTTTCCCCGTGGGTGACAGATCAAAACTAGCGACACGCGCTAGCGTATTTTGACCAATCATTCCAATCATGTTGCTTGAAAATTGTTAAATGCCTCGAGAAATGACGTGACAGCTGAACTACGCACCAATGTGTAATCTGGCCTTCAGGGGCAATACACACAAATGTGTATTCCGGTCTAAATGGGTTAAGATACAGTGAGTGTTGGAATTTTGTGAACTGTCTTTATTTTGGCCTTTCTCTTGTCTCTTTGGCTGCTGTACAGAAACAAATGAGCAACATCGTGCCATCACGCTTCCAGTAACTCGCCTATCTCAGTCTGATATCACATCATATTGTGCTTCAGTTGTTTCTCTTGTTTTCCGCCTAATATTCATTCTTGCTCCTGTTATCTCTGTGTAAATATGGAGTCCTGTAGCCTCGGGATTCTTTCTTTTTTGCTGAAGTGGAAAGATTTTTTAACAAGACATGTTGTCGAAAATGCCTCGAGTGGATCTGCTCTCGTCTCTCACTGACTTAACACAGTTTTAAAAGTAATCATCAGCAGTGTTTGGATTTCAACCTGAATGTGTTTGGCATCAGCGCTCATGACATGGAACAAATTAAACTGAAAGAAAGTTGATTGTTGTTAATAGGAACAGGTGGGGTGAGTCAGACAGTGATGTAAATTAAATTAATAGATGTAGTTATTGATCTCACTCACATTGACCCCTTTTCATGAATAGAAAATGTCTAATTATGCAGGTTAAGCTTTTTCATCGCTGCTGTAGAGACCATTAACGTAATTTTGACTGTTATTGGATATTTCCTGAGATTTCTTTTTAGTTGAAATGGTTTTGGAAAGATGAAATGCTTGCAACCATTTATCAGATATTTCCTGTGATGGTTTGAAGATGTGTCACGCTCTTCTAATCTGATTTATTGATTATGTCATCAAGGTTTCATAACTGTTAAATTATATTACAGTATTTAATTTCTAGTTCAAGTTATTAAGCAGCCTACAGAGAGTTTAGCATAGTTACTATGTAAGATGGCTTTATTCAGTTGAGTCATGCTGTGTATGTAAACGGCCTGCAGCACAGCAGGCCTTAACTTTAATATTGAATCTTGATAATAAGCCTGTCCTACATCTCCTTAATAGGCATAATTTGCAGCAGCAGTCTTGCTCTGAAGAGGCCACTCCAGTTGCTGTTTTTGTCTACTTCAAAGGTCCAGTTTTTGATATTGTTGATTGTTGATTCTCATTCCCAGCTCATTAAGTGCTGACACTTAAGGTTGGTAGGTTGGACTGGCCACCAACCTAAAGTGTCAGTATAAGGTGAGTTTGGAATGAAACTTAACTATTTTACAAATTGGACCTTTTACCCTCAACAGCACAACTTGTCTCAATGCCTTCTAGTTTACCCATGTCAGTGCCCGTGGAAAGACTTGAATTAAACATATTCTGAAGTTGTCTTCCAAGCATTTCTTTTCACAATATTGTGCATAATCAGTTTTACAGTGTTTCCACAGAAGACATGAGGCTGACACAGCCATCCGTTTTTGTTGGTGCTATTTCTCTGAAATCTGTTTAGTTGACAGGGCCTTAAAGTTTGGTCTCTGATTCCAAACCAGCTATTGCCTTCACACTTTTGAGTATTCTGAATAGATTGGGTTTATGTTCTAATCACCACAGTGGCAGAACTGCTGGAGAACAGTATGAGCTGGAAAACCCCTGACAAAAGAATGAAGAGCATTGTCAGTTTTCACACAGCCTGCTACAGTGATGCGTTTTCAAACTTATTTTATAATTGAATGACTGTTTATATTCTACTGTTTGTTGTTAAACAGGCAGTACAGGAGGGAGGCCAGTGTAGACATTTCACGAGATCCTTTTTTTTTTATTATTATTTTTTAAAATTAGTCATATAGACATTTAAAAAAAAAATTGTATTCTTCTTATGCAGTATGTGGGTAACTTTGCAACATCCAGGAGTTAACAAGCACATTTGTGCCTAAAGTACAGATTTAAAAAGCCACATTCTGTTGAGCCGCTGCAATCTACTACAAACTCCTAAAACTGCAGCACTTCTGTGCACATATACTTGACCACACACAGCTAAAATATTCACCTAATTGTATCCATAAATTGCCACCCCTGTTTATCCTTTAGATCCTTTCCTTCCTCTTAGATCAACTCAGTTGTTCTGTTGAAACTCAAACTACTTCTCACACTACTGCTGATGTTCCCATTTGATGCCCATCATTCATATCTATTTTTCCATCTCCATCTCCATTTTACTGTCTCAGTCTGCTACTGCCGACACCAATTTACTCCTCACCTCAACCTTGTGTATTCTTCCCTGGCAGTGCCACGAACCTCGTTTCTCTCCCTTTTTAGTTGTCAAACCCTTTTCATCATGACTGATTCAGCTGAAAATTTCTATTTTGCACTCCCATTTGCATTAGTCCTTTCCAATTTTCTACGTGCTTTCTCCTGCTTTTATTTCATATAACCCCCCCTTTTCTAAATCCCATCATTAGCCTCAAAAATGCCTGCGTGAACTCTGTTACCTGTCATCTCCCACCTCCTCTTCTGTGCTCCCCTTGTGACCCCCACCTCTCTTTCTTCACTAATTCTGTTAGGAGCTGTAGTTGCTGGCTGGGCTGTGTCTTGTGATTAATGACGCTGCTGTTGACCTCATGGCTGAACATTAATGCAGAACTAAACAGATTGCATCTCCATCTATCATCTAATTTCCCATGATAAGACGCGTCTATACCAGGCTACAGAAAATTGATTCTCTTTCTTAATGTGTAACTGGCACTTTTTTTTTAATACTCCTGAGCACAGAGGCAAATGTGCCTACTGTACACGCGCATACGCAACATGCACACACATCGAAAAGTTATTCCCTTGTTAATATATCTGCCTCTGGGCAATACTGATGAAGCAATCATGAATGATTCAACTGAAGAAATGTCAAAGAGATTAAACTTTATCTCACCCTCTTGTCACCTCCTCCTTTTCCAGGGTTTCCTGAATGCAGTGTTCGAAAGGCTAAAACAGTTTTTGGAATGCTGTGAGTACTTGTCTCTTTCTCTATCCTGAATGTCTGATCCTAAGCATCTCCTTTCTAGTAAGGAAACAGTTACCAGTGCATGCTGAAGGCACCGACTTAAAAGTCTACGATACTTTTTGATACACAAAGACTAACAATGGGATAGCATAATGTATATGTCAAATTAAAAGTTCAGGCTGTGTCATCCTAAGGGGCTTGGTTTTGAATTAATAGTTTGACTGAAAAAAGAAAGAAAACAACCAATGAGAACAGCTTAATCTCACTGCACTATTATTTCAAAATATGACCCAAGGACTGGGCATCTTTGTAGTTGTTAAATCTTTAAAGAGCAGTTTAAAGACGCCTTGAAATATGTCTTGTGGGAAAATCTTTGATGGTGATCTCATCCTCCTGCAAAAGGTGTGAACATTAAATTCAAGAAATAAAACAGTCAAATCATTATTAAATCTTCTCACCCTTATTTCCTTTCCATCATAACTAATGTTGGTCTCCTCCACTAATACGCAATGGTCGGAAAATGCTCCCCTCCTGTGTTGAGTCCCAGAAAAAAGCTGCTTTAACAGGAATTAGTCGATGCTCACCTACACTTAAAATGTTTTATGTTTCTCGAACCAGTTTCATTCTCTATTGGGCTGGGATTTTTCTTGCAAAGGGGACTTCAGCAACCTGATTTAGTCCCTAGTTCCTCTGGTTGAGTTCCTGAGTTCTTAGTAACCTTCTAACGTTCTTAAAGTGCTACCATAGCTTACTTTCACTGTCTGATCTTGGTATGCAGTGGTGCTTTGTTCTTTCCATAGAGCTTCCTCATAACAACACTTAATAAGTGAAAGATAAATGTCAGACACAACTCCATGAGCTGCCATACTAGCATTACAAAAAAATATCATTTGTGATATCAGCCCCAACTATCACTTCCAATATTTACTCTGCTGATGGCAGTGGAGACAGGGTCAGGGTCCTGTTGGTGTTTTGGCCTGGCAGATAGCAGAAAACGGCATGGTAGCTCAGGCGGGCTGGGGAGAAATATCAGCTCTGCACAGCCTGATAAGGTCAGCTTTATAAACTGTTTTTTTCGGGCTGTCTTTGTGGTCCATACAGATATCTGGCTCTTCCTGTTAGATGTTTCTCCTCCACCTGAGGTCACCTCTGTTTCTGTCAGTCACTACAGTGTTAAAGGTTGTTTTTTTTTTTGGCCAGGCTACAAACCTGTCAGGAGAAATATAGAAAGCCCTTTTGTTTCACAGTTTTTCTTTGTTTTCTGTCATCATTGCCTTCAAAGAGAGTCTATGGATTTAGTTACCAGGTTTTGTTGACCTCAGTGACTTTGATGACTAAACACAACGTCTGCTTACATTATCAGCTGCTGCACACATACAAACAAGGAAACAAAGGCATCCACAAAAAGCCACTCAAATGCAGCAGTGTTTTGATTTACATAATCCTTGATTATTCCATAATCTGAAAGACACTAGAAAAAGCAATATTGAACTAGTTTACCTTTTTTAATCAGTCTAGTGTCACTTTCAATTAGTGGCTGCTGATAGATATGAGTGGGTGTATGTAAGGAGAGAGAAAATGAAGTCCCTGGCTTGTTCACAAATGATTGGAGGAACGCCAGAAATTGTTATGGTGTCTGCAGATTTAATTGATTTCATTATTGAAGTTGACAAGGAACTAAACTACAGGGGACATCTTTATTGGCTCTACCATCATGGGTGGTTTTATCGAGCCAAAATTTAAATCATAGAGTGAGTCATTCATGGTCACTTTTAGTTCTTTTATTACTGTACTTTATTATAAACACCACAGCTTTTAATGTGCCCCTGGGACTTTCACAAGGCATCCAGGTGAAGTGGGCTTTTGACCTTAAATAAAGTTTGTTGTAATAAATCAGGCCACGATAAAATTAATTCTCTGCACATCTCCTTTCTCCTTCTGTTTTTCTTCTTATCTTGCTCCTACGCATTAATACCGCTTTTACATAGGTCCATCATGATTGTATTTAGTAGACAAGACTAGACACCAGTTAAGATAATTTCTCATCTAATGCTTCATGTCATACTGAAAAGGTTTCTTTTGAATTAATTATGACTCACTAAAATCTCATTATCAACAATTGACACTTGTTTCTTATGTGGGCTTCATGCAGTGTACTTTTTTAAGAAGACGTAGGCTCGATACTTGAAAGTTCAGAATTTCTTTTTTTAACTTCCACCAAATAATTGTTATGTAGGCGAACGTCAACAGTAATTTCTAGGTAGACAACTTGCAGTTTATTTGCATTACAGAGATATGTGAAGTCGACACATTTTACTTAGTCATTTTGAGCTTTAAAGGGATAGTTCGGGTTTTTTGAAGTGGGGTCATATAAAGTACATATCTATAGTCGGTCTGTTCCCTACCGTAATCACCGATCAGCGCAGTCTCAGTTTGGAGGAGTAGAGAGCCGCTCCAGCCAGACGCTCAGCTTTGTACTGCAGTGAACGGGGTCCAGAGAAAAAGCTAAATAAACCACCTAAAACACGGCTCATCTAAAAAAATCTATAACAGTTCAAGTGTAAGTTGTAAAGGGAAAATTCACACCGCTTTTCATCACCGTCAGACCGCACTTTCTTTTGGCGCTACATTTTTTCAACCGCAGAACCCCCATATCCCTACACATGAGCGCTAATGCGGAGGGATACGGAGAGTTAAGTTTCGTTTTTATCGAAAGTAAACCTCTCGCCCAGCAGCTGGGCCTCGCGCTGTATTCCACCGCTCGCAGATCACCTGTTGCCCAGTTACGCTAGTGCGTAGGGATACGGGGGTTCTGCGGTTGAGAAAATGTAGTGCCAAAAGAAAGCGCGGTCTGACGGCGATGTGAAGCGGTGTGAATTTTACCTATACAACATACACTTGAACTGACATAGATTTTTTTAGGTGGGCCTTGTTTTAGGTGGTTTATTTCGCTTTTTCTCTGGACCCCGTTCACTGCAGTACAAAGCTTAGCGTCTGGCTGGAGAGGCTCTCTACTTCTCCAAACTGAGGCTGCGCTGATCGGTGATTATGGTAGGGAACAGACCGATTATAGATATGTGCTTTATATGACCCCATTTCAAAAAACCCGAACTATCCCTTTAAATGTAATTTTTAAAGGTATATATCGTTAAACCGTGTTCCAACCTATCTGATCTCCATTAGTGCTAGTGTGTTTGATAAACCAAATTGACCCACTAATTTTTTTAAAACTGTGGCCATCCCGGTAAATTATGTCTCCAACCTAAAATTAGTGAACGTATTGTTATTAATAAGAAATGAAAGCCTCAAACTTAAATTTTAGTCGACAAAGACGTACACGCAATAACATTGTGAAAAAAGATAATTAAATTCCTTGTTAGCTGTGTGATGCAGAGGTTTTCTAGCTTTTAAGTGTAAACGAACACTGTAGTTGGTTCTATAAAGTTAAACCCTGTCAAGTGAATTGGCATATTTCCCTCAAAGTATTTTATAACTTAGCATCCATTGGACTCAAATTCTTTGATATAAAAGTTGCTAAAAGTCCTATGATTAATGTTTGTTTAACACAGGTTCAAAGAGGTGATTGTGAATATTTGCACTAACATCATGTGTAAATGTTAGAGCAATATATTTCCTTATTATTTACTCTATATTATATTATGTTATTGACTAACTGAATAGCTTGTATTTCAATTGAATAACTATGGACCATCTTTGTGCAACCAAATGGCAAGAATAATTCAAGACTGCATGTATTGATGATCCCCTGAGGATATGTTATGTTATTACATATTCTGCGCTGTTATGTAACAACACTGCACGGTTGTTTTGTGTTTCAGGTCGGCAGGCTGGTCCAGATTGTACATGTAGAGAAAAGCTGGAGAAGACGATCATACTGTACACTAAAGTTGTGAGTTGACTTGTATATTAGTGTATAATAATAGATAACAGAGGTGTTAGCTTTGTTTAATTGGACTTTGTAGACCAAGTATAGTGTGGAACTAATTTGAATCTCACCCCCATTCTTCCTCCTCATTCATTGCTGTCTTCTTTTTTCTTTCCTCCCGGTAGTTGTTAGATTTCTTGGAGTACCACCCTTGTGCATTTATACCCCTAATCCAGCGCTCCCTGGAGTTCGCCGTCAGCTACGTGTTCACTCCTGCAGGAGAGGGAGTCACCTTTGAACGCTTCATTGTTCAGTGCATGAACCTCATCAAGATGATTGTAAAGAATGATGCCTACAAACCTGCCAAGAACATTGATGGTAGGTTATGAGGGCTTTGGTGTAGAAAAGCTGGAACACTGGGGAATAAAGGATGAACGAAATGATGACAGGAAGGAATAAAAAGGCAGGAATGACAGGTTATAATAATTGCAGACATGGAAAAGGAGAAAGGAGATATAAAAGCAAGCTTAACAATCAAATTTAGAATTGTTGGTGTATGAGTCGTAGGCCAGCAGAAAACTGCACTAGCTCTTCAAAGCTAATCATCGACAGTGTTTTGAGGAGCACAATGCTGAAATACCATCAGTGTCACTGTACCTGGCCATGGCTCATGTTTATTTCAAGCTGTCAGAAGCCTCCAGTGCTTCATTAGCTGTGAAGCACAGCATACTGTCTTTGTTCTGCCAGCTAGCATGGTCTTTGGTGTGCCTTATTGAGGATCCCTCTCTGAAGCCATCGCTGCTTGTCAGAGAGCAAAGCCCCATTTTTTTGGTTCTTCTGTTAAGGATTTAGTTTTTATTTGAATGTGTGATTTTGCTGTTGTACCAGTCTAGCCCTATGTTTGCTTTCTTTTTCCAAACACGAAAATATGTTTAGAATAGTAAGGTTACATAGCTAAATGGAAAGTTGAGCCTTGATGGACACAGCTCAGCTCAGAGCAGCCATCTGACTTATTTAGTAGGCCCATGCTGTCAGTCAGCTAGACACACGGCAGCTAGACCCATTTGTATCTGAATACTAGAACAGAGCCCTTAGTACTGAACCAGTAGTATATGGGTTAGAGGTCACAGTTAAAGGAAAGATTTGAAAGTAGAGTGACGTTGAATGATGTTGTGTTGAATATTGGTTTAGTCCTGGAAGTAGAGTTGGGTTTTCATGTGATCTTTATATCAAGGTTTTTTGTTGAAACTAATCTTAAATTCTTGAATCATCTACATTTTGTCTGAGAATCAAAATAAGCTGCAGTATATGACCTCACTACGAACAATTACAAGATGCAGTATACATTTACAGTTAGGTGGGAATTGCACTATAAATTAGCTATAAATCTGTGAACTTTAGTGCAAACAAAAGATAGTAGTGCGTATATTAATGTAACGTATGAGTAATTTTCGGTGGTACGTTAGACTTTTTGACAGATTAATGGAAAAAAATCCTTTTTTCTATCTTCTGCTCACCCCCCTTCCCTCCCTCAGACAGTAAACCAGAGAGTCTGGAGGCTCACAAGATAAAGACAGCATTCTTCACACACCCCACGCTGACAGAGATTGGACGCAGGCTCGTCTCACACTACTTCCTTCTCACAGAGGAAGAGCTGGCAATGTGGGAAGAGGACCCTGAGAGCTTTGGTAATAACACACCCAGAGATGCAGGGCTAAATCCAAATGTTGAGACTTATCTGGACCTGCAGATTGGCAGTTAAGAAAGGCATGTTCTTGGGAAGTGGACAGTAGTGAGAGTTGGCCAGTTCCACAATGCATGGAGTGAGCAGGGTCACTCTGGTTGCCAGTCTCACCAGAATGTTTTGTATATAGTGAATTCATGCAGGAAGGTGTTACACGTAAATAATAGCCTTAATAGTGTTCTCTTCGATTCTGATTTGTCTCCTCTCCTCCCCCAGCTGTTGAAGAAACAGGTGGTGACTCCTGGAAATACAGTCTACGGGTAAGTAAAGACACACTAAAAATGATCCTATTGTATTTTTATATTGATTACTTGTATGTGTGCGGGTGTAATCAGATTTATGGCAGTATCATAACCCAAACAAACGTAAGAATTTAAGAGCAAATAGAATATACTCAAGCAGAAAATTAGACTCAAAATTAAAACTATGAACTTACAAAGTTCCAGAGAAAAAGACACAGACAGAGGTTTAGAATTGGAGAGTGGCTTTTAATGTCTCTGTGTAGAGGCAGTAGGATTACAAGTTCTTCTGTGTTTGACAGTGCTCATAATGATGGTTGCACACACAGTCCTCGGCCCTTTCAACGAAACATTTATGGCAGCTCCACTGTGATACCCCCCTGCTTGATGGCATCTTAAATGTGTGGAGAGGAATGTTATTAAAACTGAAATCATCTCTCCACCTGTGTTTCAACAAGGGAAAAATAATCATTCTTAATAATCTCTAGATTGGAAACAGTGAAGTTACATAGATGTAAAAGTTTGTAACACAAAAACATCACAATGCGAAATTCCATAAAAATGTAGATTTAAATGCTAAAACAGCAGAAGATTGGGTGTGATGGAATTTCTATGGTATTTCTTGTCACCAATATTAAGTGTGTGCTGTATTTTCAAAAAATCAAACCGCTGTTTTATGTGGTGGCATAACTGGCGGTTGTGTGTATTGTAGCATCATAAAACAGTGAGTGGTCCTAAGGGATCCTGGCTCTGAGGCTGCATCTAGTTAACTGGCGATGGCTTGTCCTCAGCTGATTTTATCAGTCATGACATAATCTCTCATCCAATGTCTTTATTTTTGTCTGTGTACCCCTTATTTTTCATCCCCTCCCTAATTGCATTGGGCCCCATTTATTTACTTAAATCGCTTCAGATGATGACAAACTTCTGCTCTGCTGTTTCTTTGAGGTAGAGTGAAGCATTTTCTTCATCTGAACTTCCCTTTTAATGTATATAAAGCATTGTAGCAAACTATTAAAATGTATTAGAGGTTAAAGTGAGCTGATTCACAATTATGGTTATCAATACTCAGCCTCCAGTTTTTGTTTTCTGTTACAATATCTACAGTGATAACTACGTTGGTCTATCAACCAGCTGTTCAATTTAAATGTGATTTAATTAGAAATAGAAGAATGCCCTCAGAGTTTTAATCAACACTGTTTTTGTTAAGTTCATGTTGCTTTTTCACATACTTTTTAACGACATGAGTTGATGTTATTGAACAGAGTTTATAATTCAGAAATGAGCACAGTCCCTGAGGCTGGAGGTTTGGGTAGATACATGCAAGCATCTACACAGAGAGTGCTAATTATGTAGGTTGCGGGGGCTAATTGTAGATTACATCCAGTACTAGCATTGCATCTAAATAGACACACACACCTGCCCGTTTATGGATAGAACAATTCAAATGCCTTTCCTCACAGTGTACACCCTCTTTTGACCTTCAACGCAGCACTCGACTCACAGAGCTCAGGATGGTTCATAGATCTAATGTCACCGGCAATCTATTCCTTACATGGTCACCAATTCTAATTGCTGATTATAAATGACCTTTGCCTATCCATTTTACCACCTGTCCATATTTCCCCAACAGTACAAGGTTTTTGCGCTGGATTGGCTATTTAGAAGTGTCCTCTGACCTCTGACCTTTTGCCACTGGAGCAGAAAGGTTGAAGCTATATGATGCAAGATGTCATAGACACATGAATATATGCTGTAGCCCACAGCGTGCTTTTATTAACTGGCTTAGCCTTTGCTGTCAGATTTCTTACACCTTTTATCAATATAGATTTTTGTGACGGCTTAAACCAATAAACAACTGTGTGTGGGCAAACTAGTATTTCTCTGTTTGAAAACACAAACACAGGAATCCCTTGACAATGTCACATTGAGTTTTTATTGAACCGAGAGCTCAAAGCATTGTTTGCCATTGTTTGTGTGTACGTTTGAGCACACACCTCTTTGTATACATTTTATGTTTTGTGTTTATAGAGCGTACCGCTGATGTCACTTGTTCATGTGATATTCCTCCGCTCCACAAGTGCACAACAGACACACAGCAGGTTGCTAAGAATGGGGGAAAAAAAAACCGAATGATTGTGATGAAATGCACACACAGTGTACCAGCTTTTCCACCAATTAACCATCTTTCTTTATATCTCCTGTGCTCTTTCTCCACTGTTTAGCCCTGTACAGAAGTATTGTTCCTGGATATCTTCCACAACTACAGCCAAACACTGACACCAGTGCTACTGGAAATGGTTCAGAATCTCCAGGGTCAGTTAAATGTCAATTATAATTTGATTTGATGTCAAAAGCACAATCAGCTCCCTTTTTAGCAAACCCCTTCGATGCAAGGAAAACATGCATTTCAGTTTATTATGCACACCTAGCTAAGAAGTATTGCTTTCTAATACAGCTCTGCTAAAATAATTCAGTTTTATTTGAAGCTTTTTAGATTCAATTTCATGGTCATTTTGGAGGCTGTTTGTGGAGCGTTTGGAATGATTGTGTCCGTCTTATATCAGTCTGTCCCAATGATATCATAAAGATGTATTTGATCTCACCTGTGAATTTATTTTATTGTTTTCTAAATTAGTGTATAAACCTTATGCAAAGTACATTGAATTGCCTTTGTTTGTGAAATCTGCGACACAGACTGCACATACAGTTTGTCTCAGTTTCCTGTTGCATAAAATAGACCTCCAATGTCCTCATCATCTATATTTCTAGTGTTGAAATGAGGCTTTTAACAAGAGTATGCAATACATATTTAATATTTCAAAAAACTAGCAAAGCATGTAGCATTTGTTCATATTGCAGAATGTGCAACATGCAATCTATGTACTTGACAGCACCTTCAATTTCCCCAGTGAAGTATATTACAACCACTCTCAACTCCCTAGTCAGTCAAGTATACACACACATCACTCAAGTAGAACTTTAGTGTGTTGTGTCTATAGGTGGGTGTTGTACGTTATTAAAGTTTTACTCTACTCTAGCTCTGGTCCTCTGGTGGCACTGGAGTGTAGTTTTTGTTCTGTGAGCGAATTAGCAACGTCGTTGCTCAAACAGGCAGATTACACTTTCTTCCTCGAGCCTGTCTCCCGAGCTGCTTTTGTTTTCAAGTGACAGAGTGGAAATGGGCTCTGCTGGAGCAAAGAAGATGCCAGACTGGGTAATACTATAGTTGAAGGGAGGCAGCTATTGATTTTTAAGTTCGCAACACTGACTAATAGAGGGGAAGACAGACCAGTCAGTTAACTGAGACAAAACTGATACGGTCTTTAATGTTGCAGCTGTGCAATTATGCAGTCACTGGGTCTATTCAATTTGGAAGTCTAAGTGTATGCAATAACATTTGTCTTTATGAATGCAGTTTGTTATATCAAGTTTATGTATCTGTCATAGGTCCAACCAGTGTGGAAGACCCTGTTCAGTTGCTAATGAAGGATGCAGGTAAGTCAAACAAGGTCTTAGCATTTGATCTGCGTTTTCCGATCATGAAAATGATAATTGTATCTATAGATTTCCTTTTTGTTGTATTTTTTTTTATGTGATCTATTCCTGCTATACTACTCCCTCATCGTGTTTCCCCCCACTTTTATTTTTCCTATGTCCTCCTTTTTCCTCTCTCTTTCTCCTTTTAGTATTTATAACTCTCTGGCAGGTCAGGGCTGCCACACGGGTGGTTTTATGGCCTACACGAGTAAATCACAGACAATTTGGATTGCCTGCTAAGAGGGCTTCTGTTAAAGCTGGTTGCCAGTAGAGAGCTCAGCAGTCTGTTGACAGTGTTGATAAAACAGCAGACATCACTGGATGATGAAGCTGTGCTGTGGTAGCAGGAGTGGCTGATAATTCTGGCTGTGAGAGCTGGTTGAAGAACCAAAGGGGGCGCTTGATAACAGCAGGTGCTGATTTTTCCCTTGAAGAAAACAAATACGTCAATAATTATGATGCAACTATAGACCAAGACCTTAATGATAATAATACAGTAAGAAGAGGGTCCACTGTTTTTCTGAGCCCCCGAATCAAAATTATATGTGTGAGTTTGCTTAAGTGCTCACTAGTCGACCCTACAGTTTGTGCTATAAACACATTTTTCATATGGAATATGAAAAAAAATATTTGCTGCAAAATCAAGACCACACGCTTTGATGCTTTAAATAGCTGACAAATTCTACTAGCTGACATTCGACCAAGTTTTAGCAGTGATTTCCTATATTTTTTGCAGCCCCTGCATCAGTCCCACATTTGTCATTTTAATGCAGCACTGACAGCGGCATTAACTTCCTCTTCATGAAATATTGTCTATTAGAAATGAGTAAGTATATAATGCTGCACTCTTGCATTTCGAGCTGCCTTTTGTGACCACTAAAATGCAATTGAAAGTTCATGAACATCTCTTTCCGGGGAACCAGAATAATATAGCAGAGCTGTAGACCAGGAACTAATTATGCTTTGCCTCGAAGGGAAGCTAAGTGATAACAGACATAAGACAACAACGTAAATTATGATGATTAAAGTACTTATGAACAATCAATCCACACATTACGGAGTGCTTATTGGCCTCTTAACACCTAAAGAAAATGTATGTTTCTCTGAATTTCCAGTTTCCTGTCAGTTATATATATATATATATAAATTGTAACTCCTCAAAGCTTTGGTTTTTGTGGCTTTGAACTATCCATCTTTTCTGCCGACTCCTTCCATCCACTCATCTCTCTCTCATGATAAATGAGAGATAATACGTCTGAGAGGCGTTTAGCAGCTGCATAACTTTTTAGATAATTCTGCTGAGAGTCTTGTGCAGTGTTCTACATCTCCCCGTTGCTTTCTGTACTTCGGCTTTTCGCTGTCTCTTTCCCTCTCTCTCACAGTCATATATACTCGTGCCTAGTGCCAGCCTAGCATAAGACTAGAGAGATATAATGATGGCAAGATATTTCTCTCCTTAAGTCTCCCCTCTTTTCTGTGTTCGTTCTTTTCCTCTCATCTATAATATTGTTCTCATCATATTATTTATTCTCATATTTTATCTGTTTTTAAGCCCCTCTATCTTTTGCCAATTTCTACCTGAAGACCACCTTAGTTTCAAAAGAATAGAGGGAATGTTCTGTGTTAGAGAGGATGGCATTAAACGGTCTGGTCGTGCTGTTAAACTTACTCTTACTCCCAGAACTGCTACTCTTTATAAATCATGTTTTTAAAACTTAGAGAAAACCACCCTATTTCAAAGAATGTATCATTATAAGTAAACACACTGACACATTTTGCGGTATGAAGCTCAAAGTAAAAGGATTGCCACCCAATTGCCATTTTGACTCTAGTGTTAACAGAGACCTGAAATGTTAGGAGCCACAACATAAAAGTGACTTTTTATTTTTTATTTTTTATTTTTTAATCTTGCTGTGTATCCTTTTATTTTTGACGCCACAAACGGATGCATTTTTTACAGCATCACATTCAACTCTCCCACTCTCTGTCATGGTGTAGAAATCAAGGTGACACAAATTACACCCTTTGAGAAATACACACTCTGTAGTTCTGAGTCTGTCAATGCTTTGTTGCACCGGAGAGATGAGTTTTGAAAAAGTTAAAGCCACATGAAACATAAAATTTTAAACATTGAAATAAAAAGTGAGAAGTGATGCATTTTATAGTATGATTAAATCTATTAGACCCTGGAACAAGAACATCCTGTAGTAGTAAAATGCAGAAGTTTCTTTTTAAAGGTAGACATGGATGACTTGGGTTTTGGTGTTCTGTGTCTCATTTCAGGATGATAAGAAATAGTTTCTCTTTGATAAAGCTGTTGTATTTCATATAGTGGTAGTCCTATTCTTATTACTATACTAGATTGTACATTTGTAATATACAATTAAATTTTTTTGACTTGTGTTGTGATTGTTTTTTCCGCAGTTTACAATGCAGTGGGACTGGCAGCCTATGAGCTGTTTGACAACGTGGACTTTGACCAGTGGTTCAAGAATCAGCTTCTTGGAGAGCTGCAAGTCAGCCATCACAGGTATTGCTGGAAGTGTTGCATTTCCTTTGAAACCTTCACACATTTTTTAGTATGCGTATTTCATTTCTAATGTAATTTTACATTGTTAAGTATTGGTATATATCAGTCAAATTCACCAGCTCTAGCTGGACAAACAGAGAGTGAGAATTGGACTGCATCAGATTGCCTTCTGAAAGTGCTTATATGGCAAAGCATTAGTGTGTCACATTTTGCTTAACAATGTCATATAGGCTTGAAACCATAGTTGTTAAACTAAGACTGTGGTTTGTTTTACTGTGTGTGAGCTCACTTGTAGACCTAAGTAGTGTCTGTTCCATTCCATAGTTAGAATTCCTCACTGTCTAACTCAAGCTAATTGACTATTAACCTCTGCCCAGCTATTGATCACAGTCAACAGCGCAGTCAATGGATGCCAAAAGGCTAATAAGTAGCCAGCAGATGCTTTAAGTCAATGTCTGTCATGGTCACATTAACAACTACTACTTTCATTCACTCTATCACTCTACAAGCGGCAATTAAATGTGTTGTTTAAGTGGAAATACAGTGAAGCAAACTCTGCTAAGGTCGGTCAGTCACCTCACCTTACTATTGTCATGTAATAAGTGAAATATGAGTCCTGCAAATTTGTGCATTGACTCTGCTGCTGGTGTTGCTGCTGCATGGAGCAGACACTTTTAGTTTATAATTATAGCGTCCTTCGTCTAACCAAGTATTGATTGGTAGAAAACAAAATGCAACAACATGAGCAATGGGGAGGTAATGTATTCGTGTATCCCTGAACACTGTAATACCAACTACCACTGCAAGCATAAACTCTACAAACCTACAAACTCTACAAAGTCAGGTGCGGTAACAATAAACAGAGAGCTGATGGATGAATGCATTTTAAAATTGATGGGAGAGTGGCCAGAGGCGAGGTGGTGAGAGTGATATGAAGAACAAAGGAAGTGCCCTGCGCACAGAGACCTCAAGACGATCAAAACAAAAAGCCTGCAGCAGTCAAAAGGTTGGCCTCTTAGGTTTGTGCTGACGTCAGAATGCCAGCATTGCACACAGTGCAAGTGTGAATAACCCCTCAACGTTGTACCAGAGTCCTTTTATTACTTTTTCAAAGGTTCAGTTCAACACTGAATGTCAAAAGGAGAATAGGAGTCACGTACAAAGTTTTACTTAACTTCTTTGTATTTAAACAAACTCAATTAATCGAGACAATGATTAAGGATGCCAGTCATAAATAGGAGTGCATGAATAGAACATCCTGGGAAATAAAAATGAGCGTACTACACGGGGATGTAGGTGTTGGGCTTTTTTGGTTTGTTGTGCGTGGCGCGCGCACACACACACACACACACATATGCATTTACATTTATTAACTCCCCCAGCAACAGATGAAAATAATACAAATGGAAATGAATACAATGAAAGTAAGAAGTTAGATAAAACCAAACCAATAAAACCCCTACTGGCCAAGACTCAAGACCATGTCAGGTCATTCTGTTTTTTCATTTTTCTTTTTCTTTTTCTGCTTCTTCTACTTCTTGTTCTTATGCTTTTTCTACCAGTTCTTCTTCTTCTTTTGCTTCTTGTTCTTGTTCTTGTTCTTTTGTATCTGCTTCTTTGTCTTATTCTTCTGTCACAGAGTGTTTTTTTAAGCTTCTTTTTAGCCTCTAATCCTAAACTGTTTGCAAAAAATTAAGAAATATGTACTTGTGAATTTGGTGTGTTAATAGCAAAAGAAAAATGCCACCCAGTGCATAGCTCTGGCTTCAGACATAATGGTTTGTCAGCCTGTGGCCAAACAGCTAATAGATATTAGCAGGATAAATACATGGTTGGTTTAGTCTCCAGTGATGTTGTTGATCATGAATAGGTAAGTCTAGCCTTATCCTTAAACTGCCAAAGAATGTCTTTTAAAAGACAACAAAGAGGTCCTTAGCTGATAACCTGTTGCCTTGTGCTAAGAGGATTTTGTGTTACTTTAGTAAAGCCATGGTCAGTTATATAAATGACAGCAGATTCACTTTTCAACTCTCATTGATTTCTCACTGCTGCAGTGCCGTATTACACTGTGTTGCGGTCAGTTCTTAGATGTTCCCCACAGTCTTTTGAAGAGGCTTCTGTAACGAGAATATAGATGTAAAAGCATGGGTGCTTTTTGATGAAGTCCATAACTGAGTGGAGTTTCTTTTTGTTTAGAAGCAATCAGGGGCTTGTGCCTGTGTTTTTCCCTTTTGTATGTGTTTCTGCATGCATATGTTCCTAGGCTAGATTCAAATGTGTACTTGTCTACAAGTTGTCAGTATGTCATCATGTTTTACATCCTGTCACCGTTCTATATATCATTCTGTACACCCCGGGCTCAAGAATATACTTCCTCTGATGTTTGATAAAAGTACTTTCATGTAAAGTTTGTGACTACCCTTGTTCTTCTCAAAGTCTATATATACAGTATGTATTTCATCTAAAACAACTTATTTTAAAGCGCCATCTTTTTCGGCACAGTCACAGCAACACCCCATTTCCCCTCCATATGCTGCAATCTGTACTCTCAAATTATCTGTATGTGCTGCAGTTCTATTTCATTTGCTGAGGAAATTTCTAAGTCCCTTTTCTACAATGTGCTGGACCTCGTTTTAAAGAGCTGTCTTTGTCACAATGACTGAAAAGGGGGACCTGTATAGTGATTATATGGTATCAAAGCTAATCATGCAGGCATCAGTACTTTGCACACCTGCTTAAGGTTTATAGGTGGATGTAATTTTTACCGATGCCACTTTCAAGTTCATTTTAAAAGGTGTTCAGGTGGATTGATATCAGGGAATTGTGGGACCGTTAACTGTTATATTGTAGACTTGTGCCTGCTGACTTATCTCCGCTTTGGTCCAGTGCTTTGTGCTTCATATCAGCCTTCCCTGCACACAACAGTAATGTTTGTGTAAGTGTTATCGAGCGGAAAGTATTGTTGACAGTGTCAATGTGTTTTTAAATCTATTGCTAATAGAGCTGCTCAATATATCGTTTGAGCATCGTCATCGCGATATTCATGTGCGTAATAGTCACATCGCAGGGCCTGCGATGTAGGAGGCAAATGAACTCATCTAATTTCAGGGGTACCTGACACACACTGTGCATGAAGTCTTTGAATACGAACTAATGATTGGTGGATCGCTGCGCATGCAGTGTGCCAAAGCAGACCAGCCCCTGCACATGGAATGAGTCGCTGGTAAAAATATTGAAAAATGAGCAACGAACAAGAGAAAATCGCGGAAAACTTAGACTGAATGCCAAAAAGAAAAGCAATGTCAGTTATCTGGAATTATTTTGGCCACAAGAAGGATGATATTGACCAAATACGTGTTCTGTGTCGACAGTGCCTTGCATCTGTTGCCACAATGAGAGATAACACAACTAATTTGTTTGACCATTTAGGTCGGTACCACACAGCTCAGTATGACAAAAAGAGGTAAGATCAGTGCAGGTTAATTGTCCACAAGATAGCAGCAGTGCAGCATAACATGAAGTGCTATTCAGATCATCTGATGAAAATTCCTGTATTTTTTCATATCGCAGTATATATCGCAGGGTTAAAAAATTGCAATGTCAGTTTTTTCCAATATCATGCAGCCCTAATAGCTAATATGTTTTTATTATTGAAAGGAGAGAAAAAAAGGTCTTGTGGAGGAAATTTCAGCAATGCTGGCCAGTGGGACATGTCAGGTCTTTGTTTGATTGACAGAAGCTGGCAGGTTGCCAGTGCCAAAGTTACACCAAAGGGGAAAGGGAGACGAAGCAAAAGAAACTTGCACTGTACCCTATATGCCACGGGCCATCAATGTGTTGTCAGTGATATTGAAAAATAGGGTTAGCAAGCAATCAACATATTCTATCTAAATTCCACCTTTTGGTTGTTTGTCTATTTGTTATGTGTCTTTGTTATTGGAGAGATTTTTGCAATATGTCTTCGCTAATGTAGGCTACTTTGCTGGAGCCACTCTTTTGCATTATTGCTGTTGGCACATACGAAAGGTTAGCAGATACTGTGAGATCACACGCTGTTATAGAATTTGTTTTTCTATAGAAAACCAGTAATGATTTTGAAACTTGAACTTCACTGTATAGTGTCTGTGCAACATTTCATCTAACAGTCGGGACAAAGGCTGTCAGTGTGTTGATTTAAGGGCACGAAACCAGACAGGTTGGCTAAAACAAAAGTGACATGCCTGAAATGTTTTCCCAACCTAGAAGTATCTCATAAGAAGCAGAAGGGCAATACTTACTTTGACATCTGCCAGAAGCCATTCTAAGAGCAGATTTTCTGGCCGACACGCTCGCCTAGTGCACATTTGTCGCTGTTGTCAGAGCATTCTCAGATCAAGTTTCACTGCCTGCCTTCTTTGTTTCAAATATCGATGAAACATCAACAATATGCTAAGCAGGATATGTACATTTAAAACGAGTTAAAAAGTAAAGACTTTTCTTCTTGAGAAACCTGCTCCCACACCTGCAGGATTTTCTGCCTCCTCTTGCCCACAATTTGTTTGTCACTATGTTGTTTCCCTGTGGTGGGGTGTCATTTTACTTGTATTGATCCTGATGAACATAAATCCTGCTTCTGAATCAATTCCTGGGGCGTTTTTGTGATATTCTTTGGTGTTGCAAGAGCTCACCAGCAATCAGGCAATGTTACAATGGGTGGAAAAGTTTATATAACGAATTCTGTTTCACCTAAGCTTGGTGGTCCCAGAGTTGCAAACACACTATTTTTCAGTGTTGGATTTTTGTCTGATTGTGATATGTTATGACATGCAAACATATGGCTATGCTACATACACTGCAAATGTGCATCACAGTACAGTGACTGTTCATGTCTCCTTTCAGCCTTGGGGAGAAAAACAAAGAAGATGAAAGGAAGCAATCATCTGCTGTGGGTCTTGTTGAAGGCCCACAGCAGGCTGTCCTGCTATACACCTCAGACCTCTGTTTTAGAAGAGACGATGAGACAATGAAATGGACCAATGTAGGTCCAGATGGGGAGCCATGTGCTCTAGATGACATCAACTGTCTGTGGACCATCAATGTTGACAGGCTGGTTGATGACCTGTCCCCAAGGGTAGGGACTTGCTTGTGGCTTGACTGATTCAAATTGTCTCTGATCAGTATGATGACATTTAGAGTTATGGAATTCCTTGTAACAACCCATGTTTGTTTCTTAAGTAAGTAACCTGCAGTTTACACCATTGCCACTTAAAATTCTGCATTTTTGTTGGCTGGAAGCTGTCAATTGATAATCTAAGTGTTTGCTTACAGTTCTATATTCATGCTTTTTATTAGTAGTAAACTTTTGATAAGGAAGGCAACACTACAAATCAAATACAAACTTACCACTTCAGAACGATGCAAGTTTCATTTCAAATGAGTCTGATATTTTTGTGAATCTGGACACCCAAATCAACCAACAGTAAGAGAAGATTACATTTATTTGAATGCTTGCTGTGGTGGAACAGAGATTTCAAAACTATTACTCTGAGCCCATTGCTATTTAGCAAGAAACTAACAATGCCCAAGACATTCTCAGGCTTAAGAGCTATTTTTCCTGATGTTTAGAATAAGTATCATGATTGCTTACATAAGCAACTAAATCTATGAAATGTAATTTGATGGCTGGCTGAGATATGAGCAGGATATTACATCATAGTGGCTAATTGTCCACCACTTCCCATCTGGTGATTCTTTGCATCTGCTTCTTCCATTACAGTCATGAAATAGAACATTTGTTGAGTGTTGTCCCTTACTGTACATGCAGAAGTCGTGTATGTGTTTACTTATATGCCCACAGGTTTGTTAATCTTTTCCTATTGGACTTCGATAATGTCATTAAGCTTCTTTTAGGTTTCACTGATTTAAGACGTTCCCGGTGTAAATATGTCTTTATTACGCAATATGAAGCAGCAGCAGTCTAAATATTAATAACCAAATCTGTCAGCAGAACTATTGTGGCTGACTTGCACCTCTGGCTTATCCTTGGGCTATCAGCACGCAAGTAAGTAACTTCCCCCCCAAATAAAGAGTTCCTTGTCAGTTGGTGCACGGAACACGCAGTTCGATTCTGACTTGCTGTCAGGCTCCTCTGTCTCAAACAGAACAGTTGTCTTACCTGGGATGACAACAAGTCGTCTTTGTGCAGACATACACATGTAACTAATCGCGTGACGGCATAAAAAGCGCTCTTCTCTGATCCAACTGCAATAAATGGATCAGAAGGACGCAGAAATAACATCATAATGCCACCTTACAAAAAGCCTAAATTCATGCTTTGTCAGGTCTGTTGGCCAGATGACAAGGTAACAACTTTAAAAAGCCTTTTCCCTGAATGGAGAGCTAGGCCATGCTGACATGACTTACCAAGTAGCCTGACCTTCTCGCTCACTTCCCTCCACGGCAGCTCCTTATTTGTTCTGTCTCAGCATGAGTAGATGTGTAATCATACAGCTCTGAGTGATTATTATCCTCTCCTCCCTTGTTGTTCATGTTCGAAATCCGGACATCATCAGTGTGAACGACATGTCAGTGTGAACATAAACGCCAATAGGCTTCCATGACATGGTGTTACTCAAAAATTGTGCTTGACTTTGTTTTCAACTCACGATTAATGCTTGATGCGATTTTCGTCATTCGCTGCGCCCTAAGCGTCTTATCATTGACTTTGTATGTAATCTAGCTGCATGAATAATTCGAGTCACGTTTGGTCTGAACACAGCATAAGATTGCTGTATGCTGTATGCTGACAGGGTCTGACAGTGAAATGATGGAACATACTCTGTGCACAAACACTCTGGCATTTTGACATTGTCTTTTGTGGCTTGACCTTTTGTGAGGAGTTTTGACAGAAAAGCTGGTCCCTCCCCTGGGTGGCCAATGGATACTGTAAAATGTGCTTTGGTGATCTAATTTTCCCTCATTGTCTGGCACCAGGGATGGATAATTGTTGTCTTTATACTCTGAACACATTTGTGTTTATGAACAAAAAGATGCACCAACTCTGTCTTTGATAGCAGGCTATCACGTCTGGCTTCATGAGCCCCAGACAATTTGTCAATAGGTTTTTTCTGGCTTTCCCCTCTAACAGTTAGGTTAGTGTAAGTGTTTACTACTCTTTCTCTTGTATCTGCTCCCCTTGTGACTCCCAAGATCGTTCACCTGTTGTTGACCTCATTAACACATGAGAGTTGTAGAATCAGCATGAATACCTATACATTAAATACCACATTACACAAGGTCTCATCACCTTTTGATCTAAAGCAAAGATCCTACTTTAAACTGTCAGTTCCCACGCTTTTATACATAGGTATTATGACTTATGCACTGATAGTGATAGTATCTATTCTTGAATATCTGAATACTCTAATTTAATCTAACCACTACTACAAAAACATGACACAAAGGAAGCACCAAACAAATTCCTTGGCATTTCCAGCTAGATATTTTACGACACTGGCCTGCAATGGAACAATTTCCATGTGTGTGTTTGGACTTGTTTGTAGATAATTGGTATTGTGCTTTTCATTTAGTTCATATTTTGCCCACATGTATTTCCCATGTATTTGCCAGAAGGATGAGAAGGGGTAGCTGACAGCTGCATGGAGGAAGCAGGTTTAGTGTGGATGAGTCATGTCTAACCTTTGACTGACAGACAAATACCCCTGTCTACCTGCCTGTCCATCTGCCTTTTCATCCTTTTCTTCCACTTTGCCAGCACACACTGCAAGCTGTAGCCTGGATTTGGTCATGGTCATGCACAAATGTATAATTCTTATATAGCATGCAGAGTTGGCAACAATAATCTTCGAGTCACTTCAGCAGCTGCCATTATTTCTGACATAATATATATGCTGACATCTGCCATCACGGTTTTTTGTGCACTCAAGTCAGAACATGCATAAAATCTTAAACATACAGATGGATAGCAAAATAAAGGAACACCAACATGAAGTGTACATTGAAAAGGTGTTGGGCAACCACGTACAGCCAGAATAGCCTCTGTGTACCTTGGCCAGGACTCCAGATTAATGCTGCCAATCACTCACGGCAACTTTGTATTGGATTGCAGTGACCCTTCCCTCTAAGAGGACAAGTAGACCCAGACCATGCCAGCAAAAATGGGCATGTGTATAAGAATGATACACGGAAGTGTGCTGTGGATCGACCCTGTTAGAACATTGGTGTGACAACAGATAATCATCTGTAATTTGATCATTTATCTTCACCCTTTTGTTATCTGAGTGCCAATATTCTGGTGCCAAGCTGTTGTTTGGAGCGCGAATGCAGAGAGAGCTCTGGTAATGTGCCCATAGCCATTGTCCACTAGGACTGCTGTTCCTGCTCTATCATGTTTCAACCATCCCATATGTTGCTGCCCTTGTAAAAGCTCTCTGAAAATCAGATTGCTCTGGATGCTTTTGTTTGCCTTTAAAAGTAATTTGATCCTAGTTTATTCTCCTTGCATGCTCCACTGCTTCTGAGTACCTTGCTCCAAGAATGTCTAAGTGCCAGCTTGTGCTTTTAAGATCATTAGAATTCATGTCCAAATGGTGTTTAGCTCAACGTTGATGGTGATTGTAATCTACAGGGTCAGTTTTAATTTACAAGATTACTTTGGCTAATATTTATTTGAGATCTATTGGGATAATCAATTAAATCAATTGTACCAAAACACAGGAACAAGCTGTTTTGCTTATTTACACAAGCAAACTCTTTTCTTCTTTACTTACACACCCGTTCCCAAACACAGACGGAGAGCACACAGTTTTGTTTGTCTCAGTCCTTAGTCATGCCGTTGTTTAGTATCTTCTGGCTAGTGCCCCAGACTGGTCTTTGAGTCCCTGTGGATTTTTGACAAGAAGCCAACAAGAGTGTCGTCCCCCTATCCTTTATCCTCTTGTTTCTCTGTTCCTCCATCCCCTCATTTGTCTCACGGAAGTCCTTACACAGTTTCTGCCTTGATAGAAAAAAGGGCAGATGCTTAGGGACATTTCTTGCCAGCCTGATACAAGTGTTGATAAATCATCAGGTCCAAACATCTAGTGTCAGTCTCAGTATTTTGATTTACATCACACACTATTTAGCCCTGATGGCAGGTGCTTACATATCTACTCTTACGCCTCCTGAACTGCTCATAGACCCTAGGGGCTGCTCAGATAATATCAAACGTGTTTGATATTTACGCATTTATGCATCCAAACATCAACAACCAATGAGTGAGGTATCCTGGAGGAGCTGATGGTGCTGCCAAACAATGGTAAACATTCTAGTTCTTGTGAAGTAGATCAGTTGAATGGTACTCGAGATATGCAAATAACAGACATGTAGAAAGACAGAGATTCCTCGCTATATCGTTATTTCAAAATACTTTCTTCTTCTTTTCCCTTTTCTCAGTTTGTCCCTTGGATTGTGTTTTGAGACTGTTATTAAGTGAAAAACTGACTCAACCGTGGCAACAGCCATGGTCTTCAATATCCTGTGTAACTATCTCTCCAGGGACTTTAATCTGGTGGCGTGCAGATGCACACGGAAATGTGTCCAACCACAGTGTGGGTTGAATTAGACTTGGTCTTTGAGTTGTATATGGGCAATAGATGGACAGCGATATGGGCTTGCTCCCTCAGAGCACAAATTTTGCTGCAGTCTCGTACATAAACTACTGATAAAAGCAATTTCAAGATGAGCCATAAGCAATGACAGATTTCATCATTTGAATAGCTGGCAAAGTTGTTTTTAATGGGAACCATCACTGTAGTTACATTTTGGAGATAAGCTGGTTGATTTCTCTGAATTATGAAAGTATTTCGCTGCAAAAATAACTGACTCCTTTACTCTCCTTCTCCAGGTACAAGTTGATTCGCAGAAGAGTCATCTGGCTAATAGGACAGTGGATCTCTGTCAAGTTCAAATCTGACCTTCGACCTTTGCTCTACGAAGTCATCCTGAGCCTCATGCAGGATCCCGACTTGGTGGTAAGACAGCTAAAAACACAAAGTCATTGTTTTTTTCATAAACTGCTTATCGTAGCCGGAGTGCCAGCTTTCCCAGAAAACATTGAATTTCTAATGACTGAGTTGGGATGCAAGTGAAAGTGCACAGTCAGCTACACAAACACAGTTCTCGGCTTAACAGCGTGGAACCACGGCTATTATGCTGCCATCTTTCTGCCAACGTAGTTAGTCAGGGTTTGTGGGAAGGTTTGCCATCTGATTTCTCAAAATACTGTGTGTATGTTTTACAGAAGTCATCTTTTAGAATAGCTTTGAATAAAAGGCATTTTTATTCAGCCATGACCTTAATAAACCCCTTTGTGATCCTGTTTGTGGGAAAGTAGGTGTTATTATGCCATAGTCGACCTCAATTCAAATTGCATTTTGCCATCCTTGGTTTTCTTGCCTCGTGAGCCATGCACTTGATTGATGTGTTTTCTTTCAACAGAATTTATATAAAGGAATGTGAAAAATCCATTCCATTATTTATAATGCAATACAACATAATCTAGCCATTAGATTGAACCCTAGTGAGTCAGTGGGTTCAGTCTCTCCACGTCTAATTGCTTTTCTTATTTTATAATCCATCTTTGTGCGCAGGAACTTTTTAGATGTTTGTTTATTTGAAGGCCTCTTAACGGCAATGCATACTTAATGTGATTATGATATAGTTAGGATTATAATATAATTAAGATAATAATACTTGTAAGGTAGAGCCCACGCAAACACCATGCTCTAATATTAATGTGATGGAAGGAAGAATACATAAATTCAGAAGCACATATTATACATGATGTGAAACTGTATAGATGGGCTTCCTAATCTTCACATACGTACTGCAGTGGGACTTAATGCCACCTGTTGCTATGGATGCCGGTTAAATGCAGAAGGCCACATCTTTTGCATTTAATTATTTGGGCTTTACAGTAAAATGATGAACAGGCAGCTCACAATGTGTCTAATGAGCATTATGCTTTCACCCAGTTTTCTCATTTTGTATTCCACTTTCAGTAGCTCAGTCTTAAAATAATTTTATTTTATATATCTGTAATTGTTAGGCATTTTTACTCAATTATGTTCACCATTGGGTTTTTCCTTTTTCCTTTATTTTATCCCCAAGTATTATTATTTAGAGATATTGTTGGTTTGACGTAACAATGTGTGCCAGCAGGCCACCCAACCATATTCAGAGATATTTTTAATACGTGTAGTGTAAAAATAAGAATATTATAGAAGAAAGAAAGAATATTAAAGAAGAAATGATGAATATATTATCAATGTGGTAATACTGATAAACCACATACATACAGTTAAGGGAAGAGATAGCAATTCTGAAAGAGTTATTTGATTTAATGTTATACTTTTTATAGATAAAATTAAATTGAATACACACAGTTTTTAGAATCTAGTCTGATGTACTGGAACTCAAGTTTTACCAGTGGAATAATGGCTCTTACAGTTTCAGTTGTTCTGCTCATTGATGTTTCAGTTTCACTCTCAAAAGTTGCAGTTGTCTTTCTTCAATCAAGCTTGTTTTAACATCAATGAGCAGATCACCAATCATAGGTTCCTGATCAATATTGCCTAGGCCTATTAGAGCCTCCTTGGCCAAATGAATTATTGATCATAAACTTTTAATGTCCTAATGGAGAAAACTGCCCCTATCAATCAGTCCAATTGCTTATCAGTATTTGTTGCTTATTTCTCTGTCTTATTGATTTCCTCCTGTGATGATGTGTCAGCTCAGCCACTTAGGCTTGCTTTATTGTCTTATTTTAAATGGAGGGGTATCTTCATTAATGTAGTCTAATTAGAAAACTGTAGAGCCAGTAGAATTGTTGTTTTATTAAAACTGTCATTTAACTGCATGTGGTCTAAATTTGTTACAGTTAATGGGGCTTTGTATTACAGAGTTTATAACAGGGTGTTATTTTAACTAAAACTGGGGTTCTAATTTGTCTTAATTTATAAAGAGATCCCTTGTTTGTGTAAGAGAGAACATCTTTTCATTACGCTATGACAGCTGGATTGATTTTTGCTGTATTATCCACTTTTGTAACTACCCCCAACCCCATCTCCACATTCATTCAGGCATCAGTCTTTAAAACATATTTCACTTAAACATCAGTGATTCAGCAAAGTTCCTATCCCTAATCCCTAATGATCTTGAAGGTAATAACCTGTGAAGATCATAGCAGAGCCTGGCACCTTAATAACAGAGGTGCAGTCATCTTGCCTCATCAGATTAGACTTAGGTGTTTTGTGTGACTGACTTAAGCAACAAATAGGCTTAAAGGGAGTTATGAGCTTGTTAATATAACTGATGGACAAGCCTGTGCCTTAAATGTGATTAGTGAAATCTTATAAAAAAAAACATAAGTGGCTGAAATTAGTGTCTTATGCTCTTTCTTTTATGCTCTTTCTTCCTGAGGTGCCTGACTGCAGCATTTCATGTTAATTTAAGTCTGTTGAGGGTTTTGCTGGGCCGATAATGAATGGCAGGTACAAGTCAGACTCATTATACATGCGTTTTTTGTTATCAATTGTCTTAATATATCTATGTTTATTGTGCCTTTTGAGAAATGCATTTGTTGACAATGAATATAGATTTTTATGATAATCGTACACCCTATGGAAGCTTTGCATGTTTGACAAAGACGTGCCTGTACACACATCAACAGTTTTCCGGCATCTATAAATAACACTCATGATCTGAATCCACATTTCCTCCAATATGTTCTCCTCTACGGCTGCATTCTTCTCTTATGGTTACTCATAGACTCTGAGTGAGTGCTAAAAATAATCTTGGCGGCAAGTTTAACTCCCGTCTTTTGGCCCAGTGGGAGGTAAAAATGTTTTCCCAAATATGTTGTTAAACCAGCTTTAACAACATCAAGCTGTAATGTTTTAATCAACAGTTTGTCCCATTTTCTATCACTTTTCCCTCGACTGCTGGAAGCCTTCATACATTTTTTAAATATGGATCTGTGCCTCATGATTATAATCCGACTCAATCGTGTTTCTGGTTACTATACAGTACATGCATTGTTATGAGTGACATTTTGAACTATAAATTACTACTGGAATCAAAACATCACAGCCTGAGACAGTTTGATTGCATTTGCTTGTGCCAAACATACATAATTGTCATTGTTGTGACTCTTACCATCTATGAAAAATGATAACTTAAATTTAACACACAGGTCAATCCCAACTAATTATTTATTTGTTTTCCAAAAAGCTTATTATAGGATAGCTCTCTTTCAAGTGGTTCTGGTGATACGATAGCTGTAACTATAATTTGTGCAAATTATTTTTGATTATCTGCTTGTTCTAATTTCTAGATATTTTTTGTTTACTGCCTTTGTGATTGGTGTCTATGAGGCCATAATAAAACTTTGACCCATTCCTGGGCTCTAATTGCTGATGCCATCAGTCTTAAATTTAACTGAAGTAATAACCACTGGGGCACTGGTTGAATTATTTTCCTGAAGGAAGAGCACGGTGCATCTATATTCCTAGACATAGTTGCATACATCAGTTTTTATAATCCACTGGCATATCAATTTATTGGGATCTGCTTTTACTTTTTAACAGAGTTGTTGCCAATTTTTAAGCTTTTATTTGGGTTGTTTTCATTCAGTGAGATGGTTCAGTGTAATTTTCACTGATTAAACTTTTAATCACTTATGAAAATTAGTCTGAACCTGCTGTTTTTCAGTATTCCTCAAAGACGGCGTGAGACTGAATGATAAGGGGAAGCAAATGTATTTGACTGAATCTTTGTCAGGCCGTGTGTGTATGCTATGAGACCCGTCTGAGTACTTCATTAAGCAGTCTATTATCTTCTACGTTTTGCTGTGGAATTGAAATGCAGTTTCTCTCATTAGTGTCTGAATTGCCAACAAGGCCAGTGCTGATGGCAACTGATGGGCCTCGTTCATCAACAGTCTCCTTTTGTTGCTGGTTAATGTATGCAGCATTACTGAAACATTATTCTGTATTTTATGATCTTGGAGACGCAAGGGGAACATTTGCACATCTCTAAATCCAACTGTGTCTCAAATTGAACTTAAAGCAATTTCACATATTGAATGTAGATTTTACAGTAGTCTTGCTCCACTTCATGTGAGGACAAGTGTTTGAAATTCTTATGAATGGAGGACGATTAAGACAATTTGTCAGTTTGGATCTATTTGATGGATTCATAGAGATGTTGAAGAATTGTTTTTTCTCTTCTTTCTGAATGAATTCTGAATGACTTTGCCTTGGAGAGAAGATAAGCTGGTTGAGAGGATTGTTACCAAACCCATAGCCTGTTAAGTTTTTAGATGTAAGAGTCTTACACAGACTGAAACATCATTCAATATCGATCATTTTGGTAAATGAAATCCTTGTGAATGTGTCAAATGGGTTTGTAATGACTCTATTTCATGCTGTATTCCATTGAAAAGTGGCTGTATTTTTTTCCTGTTCCCGGGAACTAATAATTGAGTCACTACAAGCTAAATCAATTCTGTAGTTGAACGTGTTGCATATTGATTGTTACACGTCTTCACCAAAACCAAATCAATCTTGGTATTGCATTATTATTGGTTGTTTCAGATGGATGGTATCGTGGCAGCCTTAGAGTCTGTTTAGCAGAGGTGGCGGACTCAAGTCACATGACTTGACTCAAGTCGCAAATTTGAGGACTTGACACTTACTTGACTAACACTGATGAAAGTCTTGACTTGACTTTGACTTGGCATTCATAACTTGAGACTTGATTTAGACTTGACACAGATGACTCGAAAGTCTTGGCTTTTCTTTCTTTCGTTCTTTCTTTCTTTCCTGCGCATATTGAGACGTTAGTTTCGTTTTTGATGCTTTGCCCTCTGCCACTGTATGGCACGGTGCGTGCAAGCCAGGATTCAAAGATTATTTCATGCCTGGGTGATTTTGGCCGCCGTCTTGATTAAAGCGTGTGTGTGTTTCAGATATAGCGTCTTCAGTGCGCACAAAGCCACACGACCCACTCACAACCCAACACGACACCGTATCGGCACACATTCAGTAGTACGCACTTGTTTTTTCGTGCACATCCGCGACGGACCTGCTTCTCCCTCAGGTGTTGTGTCTGTGTCTCTCCTACTGTTTCTCACGGAGCTCTGCCCCGTTTGAAAGGAGGAGGGGCCCGTATGTGTAAAGACGTCGCCTCCGAGATGTAGAATGTGTTTTATAGAAGAGAAACACACATTTCAGGACAGAACAGACATATCCTGTGATTTTTTCTTTTATAGAGGGGGAGGGGGAACAATACCTGAGAGTAATATTCTCAGCTGTCAGGATGTGCAGTATGGTGCAGTTCCAGGGTCGATATTAATCTAATCTTATTCTTGTATTCATGGGTTTGGAAAAAAAATTCTAAAATTGATCAACTATGCAATTACATCATATTATTGACTAACCACCCCCTTCCGTTTACTGTGTCTACAGATATGAAGAATACATTCATACAAACTTTCTGTGACTTGTTTGACCTTAGCCATGACTCGACTTGACTTGCTTTATTTTCATCACAGTAACTTGGGACTTGCTTGAGACTTGAAGGTGAAGACTTGAGACTTGAAGGTGAAGACTTGAGACTTGAAGGTGAAGACTTGAGACTTGCTTATGACTTGCACATATGTGACTTACTCCCACCTCTGCTGTTTAGCTCTCAGTCCTTCATAAACACACACTGTTTTTAGTTTGTCATAAAAGGTATGAAAGTAGTCATGCAGCTTAAAGCTGAAATCACTTTGCTGTCATCATCCTGTGCATCAAATATGCAATATTTTTTTTTGTGGGAGGTATTTGAAAGCTTGCTGCACATTTAAGTCAGTCACTTGATAGTGAAGCTTGATGCTACTGATCTTATGCTTTGGATTGAAGCACAAAAATGTAAGCACAGGGCCAATTAACTAACGTCCTCCAGACCGCTGACTTACCTTTTGAAGTGAATTGATTGGCATCAAAAGTTCAAAAAGAGAAACCACTTCAATGGAGACAACTTGTGTGTTCCAAGATGCTGAGCTAAACATGTGCGTGTATTAATGATTTATAAACTGAAAATGAAATATTCAACAGTTTATTTCTACAAATGTATTCCATCCTCCACAATAACATAAATATTAGGTTTATCATCTTATATAGATGTGAAAATGAGCACAAAAGTCAATTATAGAGTTGACGTGAGTCTTGTGGCTAAGAAAAAATAAACTTTTAGAATGCCATGTGGAAAGAACAGGATGTGAGTCATGACACCTAAAGAAACATTGTAGCTTTGTCAGGAAATAAACAAATAGTCAAATAAATGGATCCTATTTGGATTAAAATAACATTGCAAAGCTTGTCTTTATAGACTGTGGTGTTGCTAGCATTCACCTTCACTTGTCTGCCTATGTAGAGACTTATGCCTTTTTGTACTTTGTGTGATGTGAAGCTGTTGAGAGGCAAAGGCCGGCTGTAATTGAGTTCTCAGTCCCTCACCTTTCTCTTCAGTCGTTTACCGTCTTTAATCTCCTCCATCTGATCACTTTCTCTCTCACTGACTTTTCCACCTCCATCACCCTGACACTGCTAGATTACACTGCTAGAGTCTATAAGAGTTGAGAGGCTGCTTCAGTTTATGCCAATAGACAGCCTGTATCTAGCTAACTTGCTGCAGGTGCACACGTACAGAACAGTGTTATACCAAGCTATGTTGTTGTGTCTCTCTGAGGATGCCATTAAAGGAAAATGTTTTTTTGTTTTTTTGAGTGTGGTTGTATCGCTGTATGTGCAGCTTTGGCGATCTTCTGTCCTCGTTCATCTTTTTACATGTTCCTTCTTTTATTTAGCAAACTAAATATTTCTCCTCTGTGGCTTTGATTAGCTAACAATCCTGATGCATTGATAGAGGTTAAAGTGATGCCTTATTTCTAAACTTCTTTTCAAAATAAACTGTATCTTCATCTTTTCTTCTTTCTTATAGGTGCGGATTGAGACAGCTACAACTCTGAAGCTCAATATCCTTCCCCTACTTTTATATCATATTGGGCGCAATTTTTTTTTATCTGTATTAAACCTCACTGTATCCATCAGTCCATCATAATGCCAAGTCATAGTTATACCTATGCATACTTACCCTAAACAGTTTGATTTCATCCTTCACTCATGAGCACCCGTTGATGATTTCGAGTTCCGGACAGAGCAGTTCCTCCCAGTAAGTCAATATGCCACCAGTGCTGAAATATGCAATGAAAAGAACCAAATTTCACAATAATCCCTGATTAAATTAACATTTTAAGCTTTGCATTTCTCCCTTTCTAACTCTTAAAATCTCTTCCCTCTGTTTAGTACCTCGAGTCGATATTCGGGCTGCTCTTTCAGTTGTTGCAGCAGGTGACGGAGTGCGACACCAAAATGCAGGTCCTCCATGTCATCTCCTGTGTCATTGAGAGAGTAAACATCCAGGTAAGATTTGAGCAAACAAACTACAAAGAGCTGGGAACACATTGCCTTTCCTACAATATGTAAAGTGAAGTTAAGTCAAACTTGTGTCTCGCTCGTGCGTCAGAATCTTCAGGGAACATGTTAAAAAGTTAATAAAATAAACATAACACGGACACAAAACATCTGTCACCCTGCACAAGCCCCCAGATCAACAATGAAAAACAACCATCTGCCCTCAAAGATAGAAGATAGGCATTAATTATTTTTTAACTTTGATCCTGAGACACTGGCAAGAGCAGCAGTGAGTACTATCCTTGACTCTTTGTAAATCTCAAGGCCTAAGGCAGCCCTTGTTCTGATGTCTGCTCTCATTTACCATGATGATACACTCTCCCCTTTGCCACTACAGGGCTTTTGTGACCATATGGATTTACTTTTTTTCTTCTGAGCATCCAATAAGTCATTCTAATCCACTTAACTGTCAACCCTCAAAAAATTGACCTTCCTCAAGACCCCCTCAGGCTCTTTTCAGATCTGTTTTAAGCACTTTTCCCTTAAACGATCCCTTCACTTAAATCTGTCACAGAAATAGCTTTCATCCTTGTGAACTGTCAGTCTGGTTAAATCTTCCCAAGTCGCCGGCCCTGGCTCAGCTTCTACAGTCAGTGGAAGTCCCATTAATATTCAAACGCTTCTCAACAGGGATTTCAAACCCACAAAGAGTAGGAGCAGCTGAGAAAGCTAGTCAATGAAGTCACAAGTGCAACTTGAGTTGAAATGTACATGATAAAAGAAATTATAAGATTTAAGGCCTTTTTCTGCGATCAGTCCCACAAATATCATCCTAGGCTTGTTTGTGGTTTCGTTTCTCACTTTTTTATATTCATCCTCAAGGCTGTATGTCATGTTTCTCTCTTTACTGTTCCCTCCACTCCGAGCCAGCTCATTTATCAACGGTGTAATCAAGCAAAAAATCCCAGTGTGGTGTTTGCAGCCCGGCCACGTAGCCACTTTAGGGGATCTGAATGGTGAGCGCAAGTTAGCACAAGAAAATGGCAGGAACATTTTGAGGTCTGTTATTCAGTGGAAGTCTTAGAGTTGGCTGGTTGCACAGCAACTGCACCAAAAATCAAATTTTCCAATTTCAAGCAGGATTGAGACTGATGCATCCATTTGGTGTTAGACCACCTGCATTTTACACCAATGTAACTTGATTTAAAAGAAAATTTTAGATACTTTGTAACATAGGCTAGAGAGAGCAGCCTTTTTTTCTATGATTTTTGTACTTGCTGTATCTTGGATTACAGGTTCAAATAAAGTAATTTCGAGTAAGATCAGCTGTGTCAGACTTTACCTCTGAAAGTACAAATATTCACTGTGATTCTGTCAAAGCAAAAGAGATGCGTCACTTCCTAACTTTGTTTTCAATGGGTTAAGTGTAAGACCATAACTCGGCCATCTGTTCCCCCCTTCAACAAGCCATTTTCAGTGTACACCTAAATCCATTGTGTGATCCAGACGACACATCACGAGTATTAAGACAGGCTTGTGTGCAAAGCTGGGATACACGAGTTCAGTACTGATTGTTACTGCTTCAACTGCAGTTGCTCTACGCTCATTCTCATCATGCTTCCATCAGAGTTCTGAAGGAAATCTATTCTGAATTGTCTATCTGTCTAACATTTTCCTTCCACAGTTATTCCCCTGGAGCATGTTTTGAACCAGCTGATTTTGGTTGATAGAGGCTAAGTGGGATAAGGAAATTGGCTCTGAATTTTGCTGCTGGAAAAAAACTAAAAGAGTTTAGGGGTGTTTTTCAAGGCACCCTTTTGAAGGCAAAATAAACCGTTTCTTGAGTTGTCTTTAAGTTTGTTGGTTTAAGTCATTGCTGAGACAGGAACAATTTAAAGAAAACCTTTTTCCTTGTCACTATTCCCAAAAGGGACTTCTGCATCCCCCACAGTAGTCACTTAGAATAAGTTTTATAGTAATTAATCATAGTAAATATGTGAAAGATGTAGGCTGACTATCACAGTGATTTGGTGATTTTTCACTTGACCTTTTTCCTCTGCTTCAGATTCGGCCATACGTAGGCTGTCTGGTTCAGTACCTGCCTCTGCTCTGGAAGCAATCCGAAGAACACAATATGCTTCGATGTGCCATACTCACCACGCTCATTCACCTGGTCCAGGTACGACGCATTACCAACCTTCCACTTTTTGTGCTTCATGTTACAGAAGGCACATATGTACTAGTTTTAATCAGGGTTGGGCAGTAGCTTGACAGTACCGTTAATGTGATATGTGAGTGTGTGAGTGTGAGGTGTGCAATTCACACCTGAACCACCTGTTGAGATTGAATAATGCAAATAATTAAATATCATTGTCACAAATGTACACATACTCAAATAAAGATGTCATTCAGCATGTGGCTGTAAAACACTAAAAGTGTTGATCATTTTGTAAATCTATTCTTTGTTTCCCTTTTAATCAAATCAAAGGCGTCAGCGTTAGGCTTCAATTGATTATACTACAAAACACTGCAGAGCTGCTCATGTTTAGATATTTGTCTGTGCCAGACCTATAAATACGATTGTGCTCTGATAAAAATGTACTATCAGCTTACTTCCCCAGTCACTACTTCCCAGCACATATTTGGCTCTCTTCCCCTTGATTTGCAATGGGCCAGCTCTCCTCGCTCAGGATCACAAGAAAATAGCCCATTAACAAACTATTGGACTTAAAACAAGCAAAACATTAACACAAAGCTATTGCAAAGATTGATACCCCATTCATGTAGAGTTTATTACGTTTTATTGCCCGGCTCTTTAGTGTGACAGGTGGTGCTTTTCAGTGGATCTGGCAGCAAGTGTGTGTTTGCGTGCTCGGCCACATGTTGCTGAGGCTGTGTTCCAAAATCTCTGGTATGAAGACCTGGGTCAGATCTGTTTGTTTTTGTTTTGTTTTTTAATCTATTTTTTTCCCCCCCAATCTTCTGATTTCACTGGATAAATCAACCCGGAGAGAGGTTCTGTCAATCTTTCCTGGTCATATTCATTTGAAATTAAATTGCTCACATAATTACACCCAGATTAAACCACAGATTAAAACATACATTTTTGCCTTTTAGCAGTGGAAGTTGCTGTCTTGTTTGAGGTGTAAGATATTTTATTTTCACTAATTTGCATGAATATCAATCATGATTATCACTAACTGAAGTTAAGAGGGAAATAGCCTGAGAGAAAGCTCCATTCCCCCACAGCAGTGAAGCAGCCTGTGGAAAGATTTGGACCCCTACGTGGCTGCCACTGCATTACCTCACAGTGGGAGGTGAAACGCTTGGTGATAGAGAAACTCTCCCTTTGAGAAAGTAACACAAGTTCACATCTGGGCGAACAGTGGGAGGCACTGAAGGCGTATAGCTGAAAGGGCTTGGATTAGCAAACCGTGTAACCACATACTAATTTAGACTTTCATATATACAATATTGTGCTGACATTAAGGAAACAAAAAAGAATAAAAAATGTGGCCTGAGTTCTAGAGTTACTTATCTTGAGATTAATTAGAAAACAACAGTATAGAGTTTTTCTAAGTAGCTGAATTAATACAGTGTTTTTACAGTAATAATGAAGATATTATGGAGAAAGAGTAATAGAACATCATCTTTATAAAGAGTGCATTTGTAAATGGTCACTCAGAGTGCCGGGGCATAATCTCTTATGCAAAGACAGGAATGCTCAAAAAATGTTTAAGCACTGTTCGCCATATAACCTTTGGGTATATATGGCATTTTGTTAATTCATATTGAAAGAGTACAATCTACTTCTGTGCAAGCTCTGTAGGCCAGAGCATCTCTGCAGCACTACAACATTTCATTAAAACAATGTTTTGTGACAGTTTACTTTAATCAGTGGTTTTTGCGATTTACATATTGCATGTAGTCATATTGTGATTTTGAATAATTTGCGATTATTTGTGCAGCCCTAGTAGAGACAGATACAAAGCATGTTCATACAGTGCATGCCCACGTATAACAAATCGGTTACCAAAAGAAAATTCCAACATGCCCCGCATGTCACCTGATAAAAATCTGTATTACCATTATATTGACATTTAGTTGGATCCTGCCTTTATACTGAAGATTTCTCTCAACCCATGCTGTTCAAAAAGAGCCATAAAGTGAACCTAAAAACAATCACTAAACAACTACCACACCCTGAGGCATGCATTTTTACAGTCACACATAAGTCCTTTGAGTACCAAAAAGCCACTATTCATGACATCTCACTGTTGAAAAGCCGCCCTGCAGCATGCTCGCAGTGCCATGCGCATCCTATCTATTATAAGTGTATTAGTGGAGTATGGGGACAGGGTGTTCTGACAAAGGTATGAGTTGCTGGGAATGGGTGAGTCAGAGAAGTGGCATATTGAACTTTTATACAAGTCCGTGATTTCCGCTCTACTCAGATATTCTGCACGGAACTCCCATTAAGTACCGCCCTTAAAGTCCCCTGTATGCATTCTTTGTCAGGTTTTGCTAAATTACCATTTACCTTCTGTATCTTCTGTTTTCTTGCAGGGCCTGGGGGCAGAGAGTAAGAATCTGTATCCTTTCCTTCTTCCTGTCATCCAGCTGAGCACCGACGTTTCACAGCCGCCACATGTGTATTTGCTGGAGGATGGACTGGAGCTTTGGTATGGACACACGTGATTACATACACACACAAGTATATAAACTGTTATAAGTTAAAGATAAAACTCCCTGAGGCAAACATTTAGAAAGCACTTGGTAATCTAATTTCCTTCCTCAAACTTCAGCGCACATTCATGCAAACATCTACTCATCCATACTATGACTATAGCAGTGTTTATTCTTCTCTTTTCCCGTCTTCTCTGTAGCTCAATTCACTCATGTATTATTAGTCATCAGTTTTATTTACTGACTCAGCATCTAAAAAGAACCAAACGTTTGCAGATAAATAGTGGTAAATGGGCCCACCATGACATTATTTACTTCTTCACCAACAATCGCTAGGTGGGTGATAATGCTGCTGATTATTCATGTCGCACACAATCTTTGGACACACTGCAGTCTGAAGAATCTGCTGTAAAAAAAGCATACTCGCATTTGCAAATTCATTTAATTCACAAACGCTTTGATTTGGTCATAGAGAATATGCCAGGTTACCTTTTGTTCCTCTCCCATTATCTCTTTGCTTTTCAACTCCCACCTTAATCTTTTTATTCCTGGCTGTGGAGAGCTGCAGTGTTAAGGCCAGTCCTATCCTGCCTGATCAACAGCTTTGCCCTAAATATTTTTGTTTGCTTTGTTCACACTGTCAGTGTCATTTTCTCCTGACATTTATCTTTCATCAGCTGGTTCTGCCTCCCTCTATGTCCTTCTCCGTTTCTGTCTATCTTGCCTTTTTGTTTGTGGAGCATGTATCCAGTCATTCATTCAGTCTCATCTTAGTCTCTAGTAGTTCTAGGCGATATCCACCAATTTTGGGATATTGATTACTAAATGCTTCCTTTCATGTAGGGCTGAACAATTAATTGAAATATTGTTGAAATCACATACTGGCCATACTGTGATGCTACTGATAAATCATATCCTCCAAAGGTAATGTACAGAGCCCAGCAAAAATCAAATCATCAATCATTTCTATATTTTTCTTCAATGTCCAACAATGACTAGAGCTTTGTTATAGATATTGATGAGTTGTGCACTTACATCATCCCACATATTGGAGGTCACCAATGCAGGAGGTTGCTGTTGCAGTCAGACCGATAATAAGGATTGAAGATAAATCCATATTTTAATTCCAAAAGTTAAAGAGTAGTCCCCAAGCTCTCTTCCAGTCAGTAAATGATCCGAGCAGAATCCGTCAGGCTGTGCACTCGACTCTCTAGCCAAGTCTGAGGAGCCAAACAGTAGCTACATATTGTACTTTTGATGCAAATGAAACGCAAAAAATACCATTCCCACTATTGTGATTATTTGGACAGATATTGCGTAGTGCTCAGCTCTACTATGTAATTTTTAAATTTGACATCTCAGAAAGGTGTTCCAGTTTACAGACCCACTTATCAAGTATTTTAAAGTACTTGAGTGTACACATTGCTGAATATATTACTTTTACTTTTACAATCCACTGCCATATGGGGAGAGAAAGTCCTACTCATATTTGAATGTTCAGATTTCTGCAGTGTCTCTTTTATCAGATTTTTCTTTGCTCTCCTCTGCCTCCTTTTTTCTTTCACACCCACTTGACCATTTTTGTGATGCCCATGTTCTGTTCTCCCTGTCTCTATAATTTGTCTTGCTGTCGCCTCCCATTCTCTTTGCCACCTTTAATCTATGTCTTCTGTACTCCCACCTTCACAACTTTCCCCATTTTGTGTTTTAATCTCTCTTATTCATCTTTTGTTTTACTCTGTCTTTCTTCCTGTTCTCATCCTTCACTCCCTCTCATTGTGCAGGTTGGTGACTTTGGAGAACAGCCCAGCCATCACCCCAGAGCTGTTGCGAATTTTCCAGAACATGTCGGCCTTGATGGGTGAGCATACATCAGATTTCATTGTGTACTTGTCTCTCTGGAATTTTGTGTGTCCATGTTTGTACTTCTGTTTGTGTTTTCCCTCTTTTGTAATATCATGGTGTTTTGCGTTATCATATGAATTGAATTAGTGATAGGTTTCAGGAATAATGCTACTTTGATGCATTTTGGATGGTTCTGTTAGCATGAGGTCAAATGGATGGCCTCTGGTATAACAGGGATATAACTTTGAATGTGTGTGTGGTTCAGAAAAGAGACAAAGAAAACATTCCACATCAAAAACAGTCAGGAGTTGGGGAAAAAAGCTGCACAATCTGGAAGAACAAGCCAGCATCAAATGATCAAATACTTTCAAATCACAGAGAAACTCAGAGAATGAGGGTAAAAAGTTGATGCAATCCGTTGACACCGGCTTCATTTTCATAGTTTTATCACTTCAGGCTCTTGTAACTTGTAAAGATCACAGTTGTAGCTTTGCAGAAGCCTCAAGGCATCGCGGCCACTGCTCTGCCTCTGCAGGCAGCTGTGAGTGGTGGCAGATTGAATGGAACTGGCTGGATGATTTATCACTGGCCTGGAGCATTAGGGACACCTGTGTGTATGTGTGTGTGTGGGAGGGGGGGTTTGTGTGCGTGTGTGGTGCCTTCACTGTGATGATGAACAGTATTGATTTGGTGCCTCTGCACCTAATGAGTGAGTCAGACTAATATGAACACTTGTGTAACCCAATTGGCTTACTGGAGCATTTGATCACATGTAGTGCAGTTTGGGAATCCATGAGACTCAGAGGAGCAAAGGACTCAGGAAGACAGTCACGGATGGATGCAATAAATGAGGAAGGATTTAAGGTGGATAAAGCAAAGGGGGGAAGATTGGTGAAACATAACAAGAAGGTGGTGGATAAAAAGGGAACAAGTTTAGAAAGTGATGGCAGGAAAGTTAAAGAGAAGTGACATAAAAAGAAATGTTATATCAGATGTTTGCTCTGAGGAGCTTGGACGTGGAAGGATGAGTGATGTCTTCATGCTGTTATCTATTGTTGAACAGAAGAAGGTAAAACAGTACAACCAGTCATGTTGAATTTCAGAGCAGTCACAAATCACGCAGAGGTGCCCAGTGTTGGCAAAAAATGATTTGCTTTTTGCTTCAATTTAAGGTTTGTGTAGTATTCCTGTTTCTATAAGCATGGTGGACAAAAATGGTAGAATAAAAGTGAAACAAAACTTGACTAATAGCATTATTTTTCAAGTCATAGTCTGACAGCTGGACTGGGGGAACCTCTGTCCTCATTTACTCAACATGATTGATAAAGAGCTGTCAAGTAATTGGTGCACTGTGATGCCAATGTGCATTGATAGTTTAGTAATAGATCAAAGGAAGAAATGTAAAACATGAAAGATTGTAAGATTAAGGAACAGAGAAAAATATACGGTCGGATGAAGGGAATTCAAGATTGGCAAACACATAGGTGATTGGAGTTAGAGGGTGACAAAGCACTAGAGGTAGGTAAAAATATCGATTCATCAGTGCGTTGCAATATATTTTTTCCCAATTCAATATTGATTCAGAAAATCCTCTGAATTGATTCAGGCAAGTGGCCGCCCCCGACCACCAGCTGTCCCTCGCTGGACGCCTCTCGGTCCCCGCCTCCAGCAGCTGGAAGCACCTTGCCCGCGACCTCGCTCGAGGGTCGTAGCTGTGGACGCGGTTAGCCGATGTCTGACGCGCTTTTGGAGACTGTAAACTCCCAGCGCAGCCGGTCTCACCCTGGCCCCTGCACTGTGCACCCGCAGGTAGCACTCTCCTCCGGGGAGAGAGGGAGGTTCAGTGTCAACGTTTTACCCCCTCGCGTCTAGCCGAGGGCGGAGGGACTGCGGTTATGTCTATGTTTATGTCAGACAAAAAAGTACCATGCAGTCCCAGAAACAATGGCACTTTCTCAGCTTAACTATGGTTGCACTATTTTATAACTAAACACATCTTGTGCCTTTGTTTACATTTTAGTTCGAACTAATACTTCCTAGATGAAAGATTTATGATTTAAGATTACTTTTTTTAATTAAAAAATTATCAACAGGTACTCTAATGAATTATTTGTTACTACTTATTACTGAAGAGATGAGTTCAGCGGAAGATTTATCTCAGATGTCTGATATACTATACAGACACTGGCTGAAATTGGAGGCTGCATGTAGTTGAAGTAATTTTGCAGGCAAAAATTCCACATTAAATGGTTCTGGTTACTCAAATGGGAGTGTTGGCTGCTTTTCTATGCCTCTGCGCTGGCGATAGCCTTACCTGGAGACATACTCTTTTCCATTAGACGGTCTGTTCATCTGATTCAGGGAAAAGCAGTGAGGGAAGTTCAAATTTCAAATTTGGCACCATTATCCACTGGGACTCAGTGATAAACTGATGCATTTTTGGTGTCAATGCTCGTGGTCACTGTGACCTCATGGCGTCCCATTCTCGGCAACGCCTTGCCCGAGAAACGCTTTGAGGGACTTTCTTCAAAGCTGATACAACATAATCATCAATTTGCTTTGTTTTAGTTTTTGATTGCTATCTGGACAAAACAAGATATTTGCTGATGTCACCTGGAGCTTCAAAGTTTTCTGAGGTTTTACAGACCAAACAGTTAATTTCAGAAAATACTTTTACCTGTAATTTCTCTCAGTGATTCAATAAAGCCTAATGTGGTACGACAACAGAGACATGATATTGCTCTCCCTCTGCCCATGTCCAGCTTGGTCTACATAGCATCATAGAAATAGGCTCATTTTGTGACAGGATTTTGCTTACTGTTATCGTCTCATGTATTTACTATAGGGACATCTCACATTTCTGTCTTTGGTCAGTATTTGATTCAGCGGAGGCAAGTGTTGCTTCTCTTCGGCTGTGACAAACACATTAATGCAAAGAAAAGGAAAAAGCTTTAACACCTTTCCAGGTCAAAGCTAACGGTATTCCATTAGTAAAGCAAAACAACAGGAAATAATCGGTAAATGCATGTTGGGGCTATTTTGTCCCTTTTCTCAGTGTTCCCAAACTCTTCCACAAAGGGCTGGTTTGGCTGCAGGTTTTTGTTCCAACCAGTCAAGAGCACACAGTTTGACCAATCAACTTTCTGTAGACTGAGATCAGTTGATTAAATGAGTCAGGTCAGGTGTGCTGCTGCTTTGTTGAAAAGAAAACCTGCAGCCACACAGGCCCTTTGTGGAATAGTTTGGCCATGCCTGAACTACGTCAGTGATGCAAGTTATATCCGAATCGAGGGAACATTTTTACAACAAGTCCCATTTAGTCGCATTCAGTCATACTACATGATCTTTTCTATCAACAATTGTCATGGAATTATAGATGATAAAAGTATCCTTTTCCTTTCATTCTACTACTATGACTTCTCAACCTTCTTCACTTAAAAGACGAGTTTCAAAGTTTATTCTTGGTCCTCAGATGAAGCAGACGAAAAGATGATTCAAACATCCATAGCTGTTTTGGAGCTTTAGTTCATACCAAGAATGACCTTTGAACCTCAGTGAATCAGAGCTCATCTTTTATCCACCTCTGTCACATCTCCACATTTGTTTCTCTGTCATTAATGTCTTCTTTGTCCTCCTCTTGTTAGCCCTCATTTTAACATAATTCTGTCATCTATTGACATCAATGAATGTTTTCACCTTTAGCATTGCATCCACTTGTCAGCGCTTGGTACTCTCTCCCTCTCTTTCTTGTTTTTGTGAAAAACACCTTTTTCTTAAGGCTACAATTGCACATTGCATTAAGCGCATTACTCTCATAGAATATAATTAGGTTATCAGTGCAAGCGTTTCAGGGAAAAATCCAAAGCTGCTGTGATGAAAGATGATAGCTCAGAGACATGGTTGCAGGTCAGAATAAACGAGCGCACACTTTTAACAACATTTTGTCCTTTGAACATGAAAATAAGTAGAGGAACGGTTTGCATACAGCACTCATGCATTTATTTGCATAAATTGATGAAACATTAGCAAATTGAAGTTAATGTGTCTTTTCCTCAAACTTTGGTCAGTCATTATCTTTGGCTGGTTTTCACCAGAACATCCGGTGGTTCATTTATTTAGTCCGCGGAGAGCAGTAGAGGGATGTGGGCCATTGAGAGAGTCTGGCTCAGTATGGTGTCGCAGCTTGCCAGGTGTATGGACTGGCCTGCCTGATAAAGAGCCCCGCTCCATCACTGCTAAACTGGAGCAGCAAATTCCCTTATTAGAATGTCAAGAGCCTCGCCTTGGCTAAAATGTTAGACTGGCTCTACGCTCTGTATCACTGCCACCATGCTCTGACCTAGGACATAATTCAGCTGCGTGCTGTGTACTGACTAGTGATGATGAAGTGGAAGCGGGGAAGTTTCTCTTCTACTTACCATTACACTGATTAGTGTGTGAAAGTGATTAAGCAAAAGTATCCATTAATTTCTATGCCATCTCGTGCTACTTTGCTGTTTTTTGCTGCTGTGTTCTCGTAATGTGTATGATGGTTTCTGAACTGCTAGTGGGGCTCAATCAGAGCAAAGACCAGCAACGACAAATCAATGTTTTATTCCGACTAAACAATTTTAAAAGTCAGCAGCACACCTACACAACTTTCTGTCTTGTAATCAGTTTTTACAAACATATTGGTTTCACATTATGTGAGTGATCAGCAACATAAGCTCAGACATTACAAGATCACACACCTGAGACATGAGATGAGTCCAAGTTGTTTGTACAAAAATAATTTTAATAGGAGTGAGAGGATAGAATAAGATCCAATAAGGATTATTGTTCCACTGAAAAGGTATAACTGCCTATTCGTAGTGTGGATAGGGTTAGGTACATGCACATGTGCTAAAAATACTGAAAAGCTTGTGTGTATTGAGATAGAAACTAGAAAATAGCCTATCGTGCCCACTCCATCAAAATAAATGCACAATAAGAATGGGTTCAGAGAGCTACTGCCGATGACCACAGAGGAGAGAAAAGAGAAGAGTGTCTGCTCCCGTTGGCTGTTGCTCTTTCGTGGTGCCGCACCACAAGCTGTCAGCAAACTCCTTTATCGAGTCTTTAAACAGTTCACTCATATGGATCATTATGCAGTGCCTCTGATCTCGGGCCATTTGACGGCGATCTTCCATCAACATCAGCGAGTGGAGCACTGGGGCAAGAATCTTGTAGTGTTGGCATCCAATGGGAAGGTATAAGAAAACCGTGTTCTTACCAAACTTTGATAAAGGATCATGTTTAGATAGTAACTCCAGCATCTGAAAGATGTGAGAGTGATCATTTTAACCCAAACCATGATCTTTCCCTTACCAACCATCCTAACTAGATCCTAACCAGAGCCTTGTCACACTATAAAACACGACAATGCACACAATAAAGACACTAATCCCACATGAATAATGCAAGTCTACGGTTTCCATCCAGCATTGACCATGAATATTACTCTAAAACATGGGAGTTAAGAAATGAACCTCTGTCGCCCTCAGTAGCCTTTAGTCTTCATTATTATCTGTTGATTGTTTTTTTTGATTAATGGCATTGTCCATAAAATCCTTCAAAATTGTAAACAGCAGTTCCAATTTCAAAGATAACTTGTTAACAATGATAAACCCCAGAACAGGTAAAAGTTTGGGATTTTTTGCTTGACCTCAACGAAAAATCAAGTGTTTAAACAATTGGTTATAAATTTTTGACACTCATTTCTGTTGTAATTGTCTGACTCTCTCCATTTTAAGAGAAGTGTGAAAAGACAGTTTTTACATGACCTTGCTTTTAAGTAATAACAGAACAAAATTGGACAGTGCAATGCTTTGTTTCATGAACATCCCAACAGTAAGCAATTACTGGTGCAGCCAGACATGTCAGACCATCCCACAAAGATCAATGATACTGTATTGAGAGAGCTTTTAGCCTCACCGTTAGCCTGTGAACGCTCTCTGAAGAAATCACTAACATTCTTCAGAATGTGGTCTCGCAGTGGACTGCCCTGCTAATGTGCCCCATTTATCAATCTGGACATCCCCACTGGAGGACAACCATTTTATTATACGCTTATTAACTAGAAGTAAGGACTGATTGTGGCTCTCACTGATGTTAAGACATATTTAGCCGTATTAAAAGCAGGACTGGAAGAAAATGGAATAACACACCCTGAGATTATATGACATTTATCGCACTTCATTTATAGTGTTTCTGTGCATTATCCCTTTCGCTTTGTAACCTAAATCTTAAGAAATATTTGATCTGTTCAAACTTAAGCTGATATTGCATCAACTCAAGTGAGATTCCCTATGGCGTCGTGAGGTTTCTGCTCTGTTTTCATGGCTGTAATCTTATACAAGAGGGTCTCCCTATAAACTTGATTTTTGCCACTTCATTGAATCCCTTGCTGAGCTTGTCTCGCTTCTATTAAGCATGATCACTCATCCATGACTTTCCAAAGCCTTAGTCACCTGAGCACCAAAGGAACTTCTCATTTTGCACAGTAGCTATGGCTCCTGTTGGCCATGTTGTTTTTTATGTTTTACAGGGGGTCCTTTGTGGACAGTAAAACTGGCTCCGTCGAGCTGCAGGGATGCTTTGTTTCTCTTAAAGAAGTCTTTAAGGAGTTTCGATTTAATAAGGTGTGCTGTGCGGCTATCATCAGCACTCCGTAATAAAACATGGTTTAACTTCACTCCAGAGGTTGTCCTCTGAATAACAATAAAAATGGGAATAGTCAGTTTGCCATTTTGTTAAATGCATTTTATGGCTCTAAAAGCTCCAACCTTAGAGCTTTACTGAGCTCAAGCTGTTTGTCGCTGGCTGGCTTGAATGTTATCAACAAGCACTGGCTGTCCTTCTAGCACCAGTGCAGATTTTGGCACAAATTTTTGAGTGTCTGTTAACTTTCCTCTCCCAACATCGTCAACCCCGTCACATACTGTGAAGCAAAAATTGGGCTGGGAGATGACTGACATTTTAGCAGTGTCCCCAACAACCATTAGAGGCACATCAGAGGACGTTATCACAGTGAGATGCGAAGCTCGCTTTCCTGTTAATGTTGATAACCGAAGCGGATTGCGCGGCATATGCCCAGGGCTGTGAAGGATGTACTGACTAAAGCTTAATCAGGGCTTAAGCAGCTGTTTTTGTGACTATTTGATTATAGCAAATGATGTGTGTGTTAGCGTGGGTGTGTGTGGTGGCAGCAGCAAAACACTCTATTCTTTTTTTCACTAATATTCACAAGAGTCTTTAAAGAGATTTAGAAATGACCACACTACAATTAACACCCCTTTTAGCCATGTCAACAATAGAATTATCGTAACTGAGTTAATAATAAAAGTATCGCAGTATCGCAGTACATTGCTCAAACTTTTTCTTTACTACTTTGGATGCTGGGTATGTATTTTGGGATGTGCATTATTTTGCTGAATTTAATTGGTGGTAATGAGAAGGGAATTTAAAAATCAGGTTAAATTTGACAGCGTTGGGGTCTGAAAATGTAATATTGTCTGTAATAATAGAGTTTGTTTAAAATGGTTAAATTGTAAAAAGGAAAGACCAGTCGCAGCACAGAGCTTAGTTCATACATTGTAATAACAATGGTCATTTATCAGGTTTTCACAGTGCAGCTGAAAAGCTGCGGATATGCTGATGTTGGGTAGAGTCACAGTAAATCCACCCCACAATTGTCTGTGTCGTATTCGTGTCACGTTGAAAAAATGTGGGGATACTGTATGGGAATGAGAGTGATTTACTTCCAATTTCCATACGCAGAGTTATTTTGTCAGGGTTTTTGTATTCATCATACATGGACACTTGGGAGCCTCGGGTTTATTTGCAATAGTGAGGGGAAGAGATGATGAAAGTCTTATCAAGTCCTGGCCTCTGAGCTGGCTGACCTCAAGCCCAGAATGAGATTTCAATTCATTTTTTCCTTTTTATACGTATACTTGTACCTCTCCCTCCCCATGTTGCTATTTATACGAAACTCTCCCTTTGAGGATATTACTACAGCATGTGCACAGCTTATCAGCAAGGCAAGTAATGACAGTGGTTGTGCTTGTAGTGTTATTGAAGGCCAGAGATTGGAAAGCTGTAAGCATGCATTTGCCTCCTTCTTGTAGTATAGCAAGTGTAACTCTACTTGGAGGTAGAAGATGAAGTAGTTCTGAGTGTAATCATGTTGCCTCACTCAGATGTGATAAAATGTTTGCTAATATTTCCACAGAGCAGTGTGCAGCATGCTCTCAGATACACGTTTGCTTCCTGTTTTCCTTCCTACTTGATTAACAGTTGTCAATGTGTGCTTTCTGAGATGCCACTTGAAAACAGCAAAATGTTTGTGGTCTGCGGCCCACTTACTCAATTGAAGATGCCGGCTGTATCATTTGTACAAAGAATAAATGAAGGTGAATGCATGTAATGGGATTTACAGTAAATCCTGAAAACATACAGGCGAGGAATCGAGTAAGATAATGCGCAAAAGACTCTGAAAACTAGGGCATCACTAACCTGTAGCACGATTTTTGCCAACTGAGATAGACCAACTAAAAAACAAAAATAGTCTGAGGTGTTCTCCTGAAGATGTTCATACAAAGGTCGCACTTTCGGGTTCTTACAGTTTCTAATGTGCTGAGGATTTTGGCTTGTAGCTCACTCATAAACAGCACATAAACGTACTCAATCTACCATCTGTTTTTAGCTCCCATGCTTTGTGAAATGAAGATGATACACTTGACTTGAGGCTTATTACTTTAAAATCAAACCTGAACACTTGTTTTAAAACTGCACTGTACAATTTTTTTCACTCCTCTTTTTTGCTTAAAAAAATATTTAGAAATCACAGCACAGAATGAAAAGCTATGACAGCTGTGTCAGAGTGTTAGGCACATGTCCAGATTGTATAGTCATTGCATGTAAATAATTGAAATTTATCAGTGAGTTTATAATGGAGAAGTTTACGCCATCAGTCAACTTTAATGTAAGTTGGAGCCATATTTTGAGCTTAATGCACTGAAGTTAATTGGTTATCTATTTACAATGTCAGTCAATAAGGAGGGGACAAAGTCATTTACAGTGTCTTGTACAAGGGATCTGACTCCAGAAATGACAGGAGAAGACAGGAGTATACCGACAGGCCTGAGCAGGGGTTTTACTGGATTAGTCCAGCACTACCAGAAGCCAAATTAGGCAAGAAAACCACTGTGGTGTTGTTGGACTGACAGGACACTTCAGTGACTCTCTATCACTTTTTCAGCTATGGAGTCAGTGTGTGACGAGACAGATTGTGGCTAACTGTTAGCATGCCAACTTCAGTAGCTATCTGCAACACAATACAAAGGCTTTGGTGGCATAACATCAAAACTGCTATATTTTCAAAGTCATTTAAACAAAAGTTTTAGGAGATTGTGCCTTTTTAAGAGAGGAGAAAAACATGTAAATCCACTACAGGTGCTGATTATGCAGCCTCTAAATAAGTCTTAAGAAAGATGAAGCACTCACTCTTTCTTCACAGCTCCCATATCTACCCCATTAAAGTCATTTCTGTGTCTGCACACACTACAAAGACCCACTATCATTCATTCACCCTCTCGGCAGCACTGTGGACTTGTCATGTTTTCCTTGTCTGATGGCACTTTGTGTCCTTGTTCACCCACTGTTAAGCAATCTGTTGCCTTTATGCTTTAGAAATCTTGCAGCCTGGCCTGACCACAGGAGAACCTTCTTTGGTAGTGGAGCTTTCATTTGTTTCTTCATGACACTCTACATTGTAGTACCCCTACCATATTATGGTGCTCAAAATGAGAATGCAAACAGCAGAACAATTGCTTTGCTGCACATGTGATGTCACTTTTACTTATTGGACCATTACTCTTTATTTTCCCTGCGTATTCCTGTTTTGCACACATCTTTGTGCCTCTCAACAGCAATCATTGTCTTCTGTTATGTTGAATATTCATGTAGGCTGATATGCTGACTAAATAGACCCCTGGAATACATTATGTTCTAGCACAGATAACAGATGGTAGCATACATTATCTTCATTACCTTACTGTAGCTGGCAGATGGCTGGGGAAATCATATTGCATGCATCAGCGTTAATATCACCTGCTTGAACCCCAGTGGTCATTGTGGACGTTCCGTCCCCTCTATTTAATTTAGGGACTCACTTATTCCTGAAAGTTCTTTTATTCTTTTCTTCATCAGCAATTCTGACCTAGTTACCAGTTTTTGTTAATAACTTGTATTTTTGAATATCATTTTTGTTTGAACAACTACAAGGTTGACTTGAAAACAGTTCACATCACAAAACACTTGTCTTGTGATTGCTTAAAATGAAGCACCGTCTACTATTAACCTCTCTTCACAGTAATGGCCAGATGTGAGTTGTGAGCAATCAATCAAACAACGATTTTTCTCTTCCCAATGTGTTTCATTTGAACAATATTTAGAGGCCCTTAATACAAAAAATTAGTTCACCAGTAGTGCACAAGAAAAGGGCTATATTTGCAATAATAAGATACATAATAATCTCACAAATCATTTATACGTATTTTTATATATCCCTTGAATCATCATCTGATAGCAATCTTATTCTTCCTGGATCTCCGTAGGTCCTGACCACTGTGAAGCCGATTATTGTAAGAGAAGTTGCTGAATTTGAATGTCTTTCCTTGCTAAACATCAACTTAATGTTTGTTATGTTTGTATTCATAAATCGCCTGTATATCCATAATATCTGGCCCCTGTGTGCATCGACTGCTATCCTGGGTGTTGGAATTAGTTAACCTGTCAACTTGTATGAAGTAAACAACTATTCTAGATGTTGGAGCTACACTGTCAGCCCATATTACTCTCAACCTATTTATGTAGATGTTGGTGTATGTATAGATGCTGTGTCGCTGACTGTTGGGGTTGTTTGTGCAGGTTGGGGGGTGTTTGGTTTAGTTCCTGTATGTCCTTCTCCCTGAGGAACTGTGTCTAAGTCTCCTCTTTTTTCTTCCTCACCTCTCACCTCTGTGTATCCAATGTGTGTTTGTCTCCCTACACATACTTCCAGGTCTTTTACTGTGTCAGCTTATATTACTGTCATACCAATTTCCTACCATGTAAATGTTAGTTATGGTGTATACCCCTCTCTTTTTCTTGTTTTTCTTCAATGTTGAACCCTATGTTTGCTCCCCAGCCTGGCCAGCTGCTCTCAATACCTTAGAATTTGGCTAAACTTACAAACTTTGTCTTTTCTCAACGCATTTGCACATAAACAAAATGCAAAACATCACACTGTATTTTTGAAGTGCCTTTTGTTCATTCAACCTCCACTTTAAACTCCATCACCAAACTTATTACACAACTGATCATGTCAGTGAGGGTTGTTGCCGCTCTGCTCCATGGATGATGAGGCCATTAAAGATTAGACCCACGGTAGAGCAATACCATCATACTCCTGCATTTACACACACTTGACAGCCTAAGTCAATTCTTTGCACTCCAGCCTCAAGTATATGATTGTCTGCAAATGGTCCAAAATGTGTTTGGTAATGTTACCTTTGGGACAGTTTCCATCTCTATGCATTTCCATACAGTATCTCTTAAAAAATGTCAACCTTTACAGATGAAACTGTTTTTGAGCTTTCACTTGCTGAGGTCGTCGGGGCGTATCTGCTCTCTCGTAATAAAATGTCCCAGCTTCTTCTTCTTTACGTCATTGTTGTCCCCTTGAGTCTTCATCTCTACTGTTGCTTTTATCGCTTGGCTATGGTTCTGTTTGAATCTTGTTTGAGTGCATCCTCGTACCTCATAACCTCTTTCCCCTAAAGTCCAAAAAATGCACCGAATGTGAGAATATACATTTCATACACACCAAATTCATGGGTCTCATCTAACACTTGATATGAGGCTGTGCTAGGTCTACGTTAACATGAACTTGGTAAGCAAAGGTCAGGAAAAACATCAGAGACAAAGTAGAAAATATTTAAGGCTGGGATAATGATGTTCCAGAGGCAGCAGCATGCTTAATAATTTAGCTTGTGGTTCTTTTTAATAGATCCTCACAACCCCACATTATTGCTGTCAGATAAGCAGCCATTTGCCACAAAGCTTTTTTCTGAAGTGTTCATTTGTTGCATCAAGGATATGTTGAAAGGGATGGCTGGGAAAAAAAAGCTCTTCCAGCATTCTTTTTTTAATCACCATGATAAGTCGGTTGTGTTTCATTTTTTGTGTTGGGTCAAACTCTTCAGCACGTAAGAGCAACACTCGTTGCCCTCAAAAGAATGCTTTAATAAAACATCAGAAGTTCCCTCTGCAGAGTGAAAAAATGATTGTCCTTGAAGGTATTTTCATTGATGTAACAATACTTACTCTAGCTAAACTTGTACACCATACTGTACCAGTTTGGAGTGAGCTTATTGTCTTAGGTGGAAAAACAAATTGGATACTTGACCTTTTTTCCTAGACATTTCATTTAATTAGTTTTTTGGTGTATGGTGCCAACGTTTAATGTCATCCGTCATGATATTAAAGATTATACAGACTATACAGTTGTACAGTATTCAGTCACAGTGAATTATAAACACTGAAACTTTCCAAAGGCGAAGCACAAGTGTTTGATGATTACTCCCAGCAAACAAAGTCAGTAAAAACCATCCATCCGGTATGCAATTCAGACTAAACGTGCTTAGCAGGATCATTTATCAAGTCCCTTTGTCCTCCCTCTCTGCCTGCCTCTGTATTCCTGTTCCTGCATGCATCCATCATTTCAACCCTTTTCTCCATCTTGGTTGAAGTCTAACATACATCTGATGTTCTGTTCCAGAGTTGAGCTCCGAGAACATGCGCACATGCTTTCAGATCGTTAATGCCTACATATACTTGTCTGCCACAGAGTTCCTGCAGGTGAGACAAAAACACACATATGTTGTATACAACTAACCATTCTTTATATAGATAGATTCAGAGATATATATATATACATTTTTTTTTCACTTGTTTCTCACAGAACTATGCAGAATCATTGTGTCGATCCTTCTGTGATCTGCTGAAAGACATCTCGAATGAGGGACAGGTCCAAGTACTCAAGGTACTGTCACTCTATCCCCTCACACACAGAGTTAAATTATTTTTGTTTATTCTCTCTCTTTCTTTCTTTATCGTTCACTTTTTATACTCCCTCCTTAAGTTCATCCACAGTGTTTGTTTGGTTTGTCTGTTTGGCCTGGATCATAGCAGGTGCGGCAGAAGAGGCATAAAGTGCTGTATACTCATGAACATACACATGAACATAAGCAGACACAGACACTGCTGCCTGTGACTTGACACTGGATTATAATGCAAGAGGAGCTTTGGTATTCTCAGTTCTAATAAATTATTTGAGACTGTGCTACAGAGGGCACCTCAAACAGGCATTTTTGTCATCTTTGTCTTGCCAGCTTTCTTTCCGATCTGAATCGAATCAATTTGGGATAGAAAGATTGTAAGGCTTTAGATAAACAATACGGTTAACTATCTTTTTTTTTCTGGAAGTCGTATCTTAATAACAGATGGTTTTTATGACAGATTTCAGTTTGTCATCTGATCACATAATTGCACCAAATCTGCTCTGATAAATCTTTTTAACGACAATCAACCGAGCGCTGATATCAGCTTTGGTCTGTAGAACATAAAATCCCCCTTAGTTAGAGATCTCGTCTTATTACTGTTTAGTTGAGTCCCCTTAGTTGTTTAGTTTTAGGGCTTTTCTGTGATCAGCCATGCTCAATTTGATATAATAATACAAAATGAAATCTAGCCTCAGGAAATTTGGCATATTTCTCCCTAAAAGATGATTAGCTGTTATTAGGATTGTTTTCATTAATGGCAAATTTAATTTTCAATTAGATGATGTCAGCATTAAGTGCAGCATTAAGACTGTGTTCTGCATGTGCAATTGTTGTGTCAGTATGCATGATGAATGATGGGTTCAGATGCTCAGGTTCATCCTTTGAGTTATCATTTCTCTTGGTTGACTCTTAGACTTACAATAGGTGTGTTATGTGTGCACATGTGACGAGGACTTCTTGAGTACTATATGTACACAGAATTGCCATAAGACTGTAGAGCTTGAGCTTTAGAAAACTCAGCAGCATCACTGCACATCTGGCTCCTGCTAATCCTTTGTTCTCAGAAAAGGAGAGCAGGCAGACAATAAACCTGACAATTTACGCAGCACGAGCACAATGCTGCTCACCACACATAGTCGTCCTGAGGACAGACGGATCAGAATAATCAGTAGGCTTTTCTTTGGAAAGTTCATATGCATGATATAGACAGATATAACATCTCAGCGCCTGTCTCCCTGCTTTATGTTTGGTTGCTGACCTTTGAGTTAAAAATTCTTGTTTCAGGCGTTAATTTGCGAAAATGCCATTTTTAATGTTGGTGTTACATCATCATTAGTGTGGTCTGGAATTATGTAGTCGTCCAATCATGGGAAGCCTGATAAGAAGGAATGATCCTTTATTTGCTTTTCTGTCCTGTCAGATTAGTTTTTTCTTGGCTGAATTCATGTTTATAGTGTTTCAGTGTAAGGTCCTGGCTACAACAATATGCGTCAAAGTCTTAAAACCACCAATACAAACAGGAATTACTTTCCATTTTGTAAAGACACAGATGTTTTTGTTACATTACAGATGGGAGACATCCCTTTTCCTTAAAGTTTACTGACTGTTAGCTGAGCTCGATTGTGGTCACAGACAAAGTAGTGCTAATATGGGGTGGTGGTCACACACCCTTCTCTGCCAAGTATTTCCTCACATCCGATTAAGCTTTGTTTTGGTCAGGGATAAGATGAGCAAGCCGTCCTCTCAGCCATGGCTTAACATTTTCAAATGACAGGAAAAATGCAGGCTTTTCTTTGAATTAGCCGATGCCTCATTAGGTATAACGAGCGCTGGTAAGGGTTGAAAGAGCAGGTAAACCCATGTTATTGGATCTAATTTATCTTAGTATGGCTCTTTTTTTTCTTCTTTTTCTTTTTTGTTGTCGCACTTAAGCAGTAGGTATTTTTTCAGGTCAAGTTTTCTCTCAATCTCAGTGTAGACGTCTGACAGAGCGCTCATTCAAATTTCTTGGGAAACTAAACTTAAGGGACTAACCTTGTCTGCCACATAGTGTAGGTCAGGCTCTTAATTAAAAGGAGGATTTTCTGCACTTCATTATCTTTCAAAAAAGAAGCTTCTACTAACTCCCTTTTGCCCCTGTATGTCCTCTCTGCTGATGTCTTTACATCATCCTGTGTCTGACCCTTACTGTCTCTCTTTGTGCACACTTCTTCTTTGATCCATCTCCGGTTCTCTCCCGAGAATCTCCTCATCTGTTTCTCCTCGCTTCTTTTCTTTACTCCCCTCTCCGAGCACCGTCCCTTATCCTCCCTCTCCTTGTGTCTCGGCAGGTGGTAGAGATAGCTTTAAAGGTTAGCCCTATACTGGGAGCCCACATGTTCCAGCCCCTGCTGCCAGCTGTCTTCAGAGGTATAGTGGACGGCGAGGTGAGTTTTACCTTTACGCTTCAGACAGATCAGGACTGGGAATGGATTCATTCTTTTCATTCATTTGCTGGATATTTAAAGAATTAACCTTATTAAACCTTTAAACACTCACTTAATGTGAGAGTGTTCCTGTATGTTCTCTCAGTTTGTCCTTTTCTGTCATGTAAAAATTAATTCTAACTGAGACTATGTAGTGCTATTTATTGATCATCAGCTCTGTTAAAGGTCACGGGCTGCCGTTCCAGGATTCTGCTGTGTCAGTTGACCTATCATCTTTCGCCTTATCATGCTTAATGACCTTTACTGAATGTAAAAGCTATGCTGCAGCTGCATGTGTGATTGTGCATTAATGTTGTGTTTGTTGCACAGAGGTATCCCGTGGTGATGTCCACCTACCTGGGAATCCTGGGCCGTGTCCTGCTCCAGAACTCCAGCTTCTTCTACTCTCTGCTCACTCAAATGGCCTCTGAGTGCAGCCAGAAGGTGAGATGCGCTGTCTGCCCTTTGTTTTCTGTCTCCTCAGCACAGGCTCTTTTGAATGTCTGTGAGCGGCATAACTGCAAAGTGCCTGTTAAAAGGGAATCACTCTGAATGAGGCTAAACGTAATGAGCCAAGGAATTGCAAACAGTAACATTCTCAATCCCCTTAAGTTTAGAGTCGTCCCCTCTTCACTTTCAGACTCTGACATTGCTGTTTTTGTCTGACCCAGAGCAAAATTGATTTTGCCTTGTTCTGGCATTGCTTCTAAATTAATGAAAAGCCCAGAGATGTCTCTCTTATTTGTCTCTCAGTCATCTTCTTTTTTGATGACAGAGGACAAGGCAGTAAGGTAAATGAGACGGAACATGCAGGGAAGGTCAGTTTTGCTGACTTTTATGACAGCACTAGACACACATTTTTAATCATTAAAACAAAATCGGTGTACTGCATCTTGATTTGCAACTCTATTTTCCTTGTCTCTACATTTCAATGCTCCTCTGTTTGTCTTCCTCTATATAAACTCTCCTTCTCTCCCCTCTTGTCAATGTGTCTTCTTCCCTCATCTATCTTGTATCATCAGATGGACCAGTTGTTGGGCAATGTGATAGAGATGTGGGTTGACCGCATGGACAACATCACTCAGCCTGAAAGGAGGAAGCTGTCATCACTGGCCCTGCTTTCCCTCCTACCATCTGACAACAGGTGAGAAACATTTATCATTCATTTATGTGCAGATGGGTCTTTGAGCTGGTGAAAAGAAAGTGGGTAGCATCCATTCTGTCAGCTGTCGACTGACATGAGGGCAAATGAGGGGATAGGGAAGACAAATGATTTATTCAGTGTTTATTTATCCTTATAGACTAGCTGGGGGAATGATTTTTTTTGGGAGATCTTTGTTGTTGAATTTTTGTCAAGAACAACAGAGAAAATGAGCTGTTGTCAAAAAGATACCAGATATTTGCCCCACAGCCATATCATGCTGCACTAAATCAACAGCTTAACCAGTTTCACCTTAACACCTTATGGATGACAGTGACATGCATATATGCAAAATACAGTCAAAGGTTGGCAGTTTCCACAAATGCTCTCCATTGTGCAAACAGGAAGTAGAGACCACTTGATGCCTAAGACTGAATATTAAGATGAACAATGCATTTTCATGTAATGGCTATGTGCTAACCTTTGCTAACAAAGATTTAAGGTTTGTGATTCAACTCTGACCAGGAGTTTGATATTAATGAATGCTGGGGTTAAAACAATCCATTGTAGCCCAATTTAAATGCGATTCTTTTTCACCTTGCTATCATTGTCTCTGCACATTGCTGTACTGTTATGATTAAATGGACCTTAACATGACATAAAATGATTAACCTTTGTTGTAGTGTCTCATTGTCGGTGTTTAGCCTAATTAAAGACATCATTACTAGGAAAGGGGCTAATGTATCTTGTGATGAACTGATACGAGTCAGTGGCAGGTAACACCTCTAGTAAACTGGACTGGACAGTGTGAAATACAGATTTACCTACTGTTGTTATTTTTATATTCATGATTGGCTAAATATTACTGCAGAGTTGCAGTGAAAAGACAAGATTGATGTGCTCTGTGTTTCACTCTGAAGCACAACACTGTGTTTCATGGAGTCTTACAAATGGAGAAAAAAAAAGCACAGCGACTGATTTAAAAAAACAAACAAAAAAAACATTGCCTTCACCTCCACTGAGTGAAATACCGTAGGTTACGACTTTGGCCTTTTTCAGTGGTATAACTGGGAAACCTTTCATCACCGAGACGGATCATGAGATTGGGATGTTTATTGTCCGATGGTGTCACTGACCCGGAGCAGCCTGCCTGTCTGTGACACAGCCTTCAGTGTTGGTTGGCTTTTACCTGTGAAGTGTAACCAAGCAGATAACTCTGTGCACTGATGTTCCTGATTGAAAGTGAAGTGTTTAATTGCAGGTTTATTTGCATTATTCTGTGATCAATTTGTCATCATTTCTATCATGTCAGACATCATGTCAGACATCTATAAATCAGACTTCCACAGAGAGAAACATACTGGTGTATTGCCGTGATCCCTGTCTGTCATACCAGCTGGATTGTCACTGAAAATGTCCTGGAAAATGATCTGTAGATAAGAGTGGGAACCCCCTTTTTATCAATAGGCAAAATGTTCAATCAAACTAATGCACATAAAAGTATTTTTGCGGATAAGAATGACTAAGCAATGTCAGACACCATCCTCGGGCAAGGTTTTAGTTCAGCCCATGCAGGATACAGTACATGACGTCAAGCAGTCTTTCCACCTCTGAACTAAAATCCGAAGTCTATCATTAGAGACATATTGAGGGCATGCGGCAGTTCTCTGTGCTTGTGTGTGTGTGTGCGCTGCTGCTTCTGTGAAGTAAGTGAATGCATCCACTTATGCCAGTGTTTGTGTGTGGAACCACAGGTGTTTACCACAGCTAGTTTAATTGTAGTTGATTGCTGTGCAGAGAGGCAGCGCCATAAGGACCAAAATCTCTCAGCCATGTCAGTAAAGAGGCAAACGTGCACCCACACACAGAGGACAGTCCCTCTTAGATCAAAACTCCTGACGTTTTTCAGTATGAAAGACTTGGAGGCTAATTCCCATTGAAAAGGTGACTTTCCTTAAAAAAGATTTATTCAGCTCTGTAGATTGAATCTGAGTTGGAAAGTAACCATAAGTAGAGTATGTAAGTAGGATCCATGTACAGTGGATGACGATGGTGGTGGTAAGTGTATGGACAAGGGCAGTGGTTTGAATTGATAAGTCCTTTGATTGGCTGAAAGGGCGGCTATTTCCAAAAGTTCAGTGCAATGTCCTTGAAAGGGGAAAAACATTAAACTGTGCTCACACCTTTGTTAGCTGATACTAGACTAAATCAAATACCAAAGGTAAACCAACATTTTATCAGACAGGAGTAGATAAAGGCCTCATGTGTGATGACTGAGGCAAGAGAGGAAAAAAAAACTATAAGTGTGACAGGTGCACAGAAAGGCAGTCTCGCAAACTATTTCCAATTGATGTTCTTCACTTGCCATCAAAAAAGAGCCCTTTGTCATTTCATTTTCTGGATGAAACTTCTCTTGAAGGAGAAGGAGTCACTGTGGAGTTTAGGGATAAACTTGGCCCATTTCACTTCATGGTAATGCATGATTTTTTTTTATCAAGATTTTGGGAAGCAAAATTTTCAGCAATCCAGATATGGTAATCAAAGATGTAGACAGGCATGAAATCCTTTGTTACGCCCCCATCCTTGGTCTCCAACAGCAATTGATTATGACAGCCTCAGCTGTTTAAGTGCTGCATGACAAATCAACTTTCCCACATACAGTCATAACTTATATAAGAAGAGGTCCATGTTTTCCCCCAACATTAACCAACAGACGGTATCCCACTTGAAGTTCAAATTAGGAATTAGCCTAAATTTTGCATTTTACAGGCGTTAAACAATGAGCCTCAAATCATAATGATTCAACTAGTAAATGATTATTCATCCTAATAGTTCAAATGACTTCAAAGTAGCATGCATAACTGAAAATCATTACAGCTTACAAAGTACATTTTGATTAAGCTTTTCAAATGATCATCTTTGAGAGAATGTTGAGCAGTAGTATGCATTTAAAAAGAGCTACAAGAATGCACCGCTGGAAATGTCCTTCAAGGCATAAGGCAAAAAGACGCTGCTAGAGGGCTGTGAAACAGTTGCAGGCATGTGATGAATGCAGAAGTTTTCATTTTCTTATTACTCATTGTTAGATAACTATTGTGTACGATTAAAAAATATCACATTGGATTAATCAACTTTGTTTTCTAAGCTGTTAGTGTCTTCTACAGTTGAGGAAGTGATGGTTAATTTGTCCAAGAAGTGTTGTTTCTGTCTCAGCATCATGTAACAAAGTATACAGTGTTGTCAGGTGCTGACATTAAAAGACAGTAGCATCGTTTCTGTTCTTAGATGATTGCGTTGTTGTTCATTAGTGTCAGGCAGTCTTACCGTAGCCTCTTGACGGATGTTGCCTTTTCACTTTTTTACTTCACTTTTGATTGATTTTTATTGAATCTGTCACCTTTGTCACTTGTACTGATATATTTCTTTTTTTTTTTATGCATTAATGTCCTGTTTGTCCTTAGATAAAGTACTCCTAGCTCTGTGAAACTTTTGTGCAAAGTAATGCCACTTGTGTTTCATTTTGTATTTAACATGCACAGCCAGGAGGTCATTTTCGCAGAAGGCTGCTTTAATCATCAGAACCTCTTATTCAGCCTTTCTTTTCTCAGCCCCGGTTCATCATCACTGACAGTTTGCTGTTCCTAGGTAAAGCTTCTGTTCAGAAATGTCAATACTCAACAATGCCAAGGACCCTAATGAATCACAATATGCACATCTTTCTTCCGTGCATCTGCATCTCCCACGCTCCTTAGCGTATGTAATCATGATAATAACAGTGTTTTCTCAGTGTTGGTCCCTCATGTTCAGAGGAATTGCATATTCTGTTTTGCTATGATGAGTACTTTTTCCCTCATCAAAAGTTTTAAATATTTTTTAGTTTTAATTTAGACTTTTGTATTTGCGCTGTTAACTTGCCTTTTTGCCACTCTGGCACCACAAGGTTGAAAGGAAACAGTGTCACTCATTACATAAAGATTGAAATGTAAACCTGGTAGTAGCATGCACACTTGCATGCACACATGCATGCAAACATGTGTGTATTACTCTTTCTTATAAGTAAGTTATTCTTAGTAAATCAAACTCGCATCCATGAGGCAATCCATTGCCTTAAATTGTTTATATTGATTCATATGTTTTTAGGAAATGACAATTAATTGACTATATATTATGATTGGTCTTCATTTTCTGTCTGTGTACTGTCATTAGAATATTTCCTGACATAATTGGTAACTGCAATGTGAAGTGCATACCCAATGGTTTGAATGTGCTAGTGCAACTGTTGTAGCAACATTGAAGTTTTACATTTTCTTTAGTCCTGGCATGAGTGACGCACAACTTCCAAAACCAAAGCACTTAGGCTATTTAGAGTCTACACTAATGATCCCAATCAATGATGCTCAACAGCATCAAATGTAATCAGTGATGCTTATTTGAAATCCATTTGCACCAAACTCGGCTGGAACATTGAGTATATGTGCCTTTTTATAAGAGTCAAGATGTAGTATTATAGCAGTGTGGCACTGGCTCTCCAAGTAGAGAATATTTGTTATCATAGGCCATTAAACTGTAATTGCCTCTAAACACAGTAAAAGGTCTCTGACTGAAATGCTGAAAAATGTAATTGCTGTGGAAATAACGCACTGAGTTTTGGATAATTGTGCTGTGGAGAAGAAATTCCACATTAAAATGTCATTATGGCAGTGTGTACATACCTTCTGAGTGATCCTATCACAAGTGAACAGCTCAAAGTACGTCACTTCACACCTGGAATTGAAGTGTGTCCTGACACAGGTCTCTAAAGACCACTTGTCATCAATCTTACTTCCTTGCTCTATATTTAAATAAATACATCACTGGGACAAACAGATTAAATGTTTTCTACACAAAAAAAAAAACTTATAGCATTTGCTAAATTTACCAAAAGGCCCAAATAATCAAGAATTTGTCATTGCCAGCATTTCACAAAGTTTATAGAGTTTCTCCTAACTACAAACAGGAAATGGGAAATCCTTTGACCCTATAAATTTGGTTTCAGTGGTGAAATCAATTGAAACAGTGTGTCCTAAAAACTGCCAAATGTTGGGAGAAGAGGCACTTAAGACACACCGTAGCAGATAAGCAAGACGTAGACAAGGAAAGGACGTGAAGACAGGATGTGTTTTGATGAAGGACATCAGTTTAGTAGGCAGTCCTCCTGCTTGAAGAATGTTGTCACATGCAATCCCAGAACACCTCTGTAATGTAGTCTGAGTGATAGGATATCAGGAATAGAGACCAGCTGGAGAGACCAGGATAGGATAGCAACCTCAATGCATCATGGGGGGCATTCACACCGGTACTTGGAGCTGGCCACTTGTGATCAGATTGCTCAGGACAGATGTTAATACCAGGTCTGAACAGGCCCATGTGTGCAGCCTATACTGGTCACTGCTTAACAGCAGCCTCCTTTTTGTCTATGGAGTCAGAATGATATAAAGAGACTTCATTCCGATGAGGATTTTGTTGCTGCGATGAGTTTATCTTTGCACACAGCCTGTCAGCTTTCAGATCAGGTTTCCACTTGTGTTGATTTGAATGGCAGGCACGAAGCAGCAGCACTAGTCAGCCATTAGAAAGTAATCTCTGGAGAGGTGTTGGGCTGGATGGAATTAGAATTGACAGACATTTTTGAATGTGACGGGGGATCTTTAGTACGATGCCTGCATCCTGTTGTTGCTATGGCTGCCAATTTGGGACTATTGTTAAGAAATCCAGGGCAAAGTGGTCAGTTGTGTATTTTATTCTCCTAGGATATTAGTAGCAAAATGCTACTAAGTGAAAATCCAATCAAAAACTGACCTCAGTATTTATTAGCCTTAAGTATACTATTTCCTTTTTTAATTCTCTTTCATCCTGGGACTTGTGTGTTTGAGTGTTGGTAAGTGCATGTACATTTTCCGAGTGGGTTGGAGAAATTTTCTCAAATGACAGTGTAGAAAATAGGATTGTAGTGCACGGTCACATGTTGACTGGATTGGATCCTGTATCGCTGTAGCTCAGATTCCACATTATTTCAGTCTTCATGGCAATATTTAAAAGCATCAGTATACATTTAGGTTTCAGTTCTCAGTCATAAAAACTAAGAGACGAGTCTAACTGTCTGGGTCTGTGTCTATCATGCACCGATTTTGCATTTTTTGCTCAGTGAGCTTTATGCTGCATTGCCTGGGGTCTACCTAGCCAAGTAGTTGAAGTGACAGACCCTTTGATGCATCAGTGCCCACACCCACACATACTCACTCTTTGTGTCTTTGTGTTCTTGCCTCTCCCTGCTTTTTATTCTGATTGACATGGGAAAACCTACTTCCTTTCCAGTGCTTTCAAAGAATGACTCACATAATTCATCAATGCATGTCTCCAAGCTTTCAGTGGCAGATATTGTGAGCTGGCATGTTTTAAAGATCTCAGGTAAAGGTAGCCCACAAGCCTAGCCTGTGTGCCACTTCATCTGTGGCACACAGCTCACTCAGTTTATAAGGCTGTGTGCTAAGACAAAACTGATTGTTGATTTTTTTTTTTCATACTTGAATGTGTGATTATAGACAATACAAGTGCCTTAACAGCTGGAAAATCACCACTGTGATTAATCAAAGGACTTGGAACATGTATTTTGTAGGATCATAAAAACAGCAAATGTTTTCAATGCATTATTACCCACAAGACGATTGTGGCTTTTTTGTTTAATTTCCCTCTCACTCTTTTGTAGTAAAATGGTTCTATCTAGTGTATTGAAACCAAAAGCTAAAGGTGAAGTGGTGAGGGTGAGATGCATAAAGACAGAACAATCTGGACATGTGTTCTATGACGTGCGTTGATGGATTGCATACCCTTTTGTCTGGATGGCCATATGTTTCTTTGACAGACAATTTATCACTTTGAGTGTTGCCAGGATTTAACCTAGTCTGTTGCTTTCTGTGGAGGATGATGCTCCCGATGACCATTTGGTCCTTTGGACAAATACCCATCTCTGTGTATCACACAAACACACAGCTGTTGAACTAATGAATACATGAGTAATGAGTCTGCCCTGTCTTTGTGTTATCAGTGTGATACAGGACAAGTTCTGTGGCATCATCAACATCTGCGTGGAGGCGCTGCATGATGTAATGACAGAAGATCCCGAAACGGGCACATTCAAAGAGTAAGTATGCATCTGTCTTTCTACAAGCCCGAGTCCAAAACAGTTGGATGGTGCGTAAATCATAAGACACTGTGTGAGGATTTGTTAGTTAAAGACAATTAAAAACAATACAGAGTATATGTATATTGAATGAACTTGAATTTATGCTTTTTCTGAATTGATGCAGCAACACTTCTCAAATAAGTTAGGACTGGGGCAACAAAAAAGGCTCAGGAATACTTTGTATTTGTTTTCTTTAAACAGTACATTTGCAGATGATTGCAAACCATTTTATTTACGTCTTACACAAGTAATTGGGGTTCTGATTGAAAACAAAAAAAAACAAATGCATGAATACTTCTAAATCATAAAGTTGAAACTTTCCATTCAGTGCTTTCACGAGTGAATGAAGTTCATAAACATTTGTGTATGATGAAACAGCGGTTGAAATATGTGTTTTGAAAGCACTTGAAGCCGTTGCAACTACAGATTTGCTGCTGGAGCTTGAATTTATCAAAAAAACCTCTGAAGAAAGTTTTAAAATTAATGATGTAAAAATAATCCCTCACTCATGGATCATGATGGTGTGCTGGAGGAGGCTGAGCAGGAGTGTTGGACAGGACACATTTCTCTTAGAAAATGATGGCCTGTGAAATGGGCCAGAAAATACTTGCTCACTGTGGAAGGAGAAGCTAACCACAGCCTCCCCTTAGGCTCCATCACTCTCCCCTCTAGCTCTCTGTCCCAGTAGCATGGTGCTCACTTCTTAGTAAATGTTAACCTACATGCAGAAGCCTTTTCTCTGCTGTCGAAAACACTTGGCACCCTCCTAAGATGTGCCAATGTGAAATGAACTGAAAAGTTGGGTACAAGGGGTTAGCGTAAATGTTTCTTTATTTACCAGTGATGTGTTGAATTGTTTTAGTTCCCTGTTGTGCTTTAAAATGGACAAAAAAACATATTTGTCAATGCACATTTCCTCCGAGTTTTGTTTGTTATTTTGTAAATGCGATCAACTGAGACAGACCACAGTGGGTAGCGTAATTATGCTGCCTTTGTTTAAGAATTAAGTAAAGTTTCAGATAAACAGACTTTCCTTTTATTCATCTGTTGTCATAAGTGGTTCAGAATTGTTGTTGCGTGGTGTGGAATAAGAATGAAACACATTGCTGCCATGGATAAATTCAGTGAAGCAACATCCCAGTTAGCAAGCAAATTTAACATTGCACTCCACTGTTATTGTAGAAACTCAATCACCATCCATTGGCGACCACAAAAGAAAGCTTAAATGTGTTTTTGTACTGTATTTAACTGTACATATCCATATCATATGCAACATTTTATACCTAAAACGACAGGAATTAAATGAAGAATCAGAAGTTGTAGTTCAACAAAGTTAAAGCTGTAGAAGTTTTAAAAAGTAAGTAGATATTGTATAATGTTTTCATTCATCTGGAGTTGTGTTTTAGGCCACTTGGTGAATGTGAGTCTAACATTCACCTTCTCTTAGCTCTGCTTAGGCTAAACAACTGCAGAGGGAAATACCTGGCTCTTTAGCTGCTAAAAGCGTCCGTATTATCACCAGCTGGTCTCTAACTGTGTCTGTCTGCTGTTTGGCTACTGGAAACTGCAGCCTGCACAGAAACAACCTTACACATTGATATGAGATCAGTGAGAATGATCAAATTTGCTATAAGATCTCTAAAGCCAGGACTGCAGATGCAGGTTATAATTCTCTGTTGGTTCATTATATTTGCAAGCAGTGACAGCAAGGGCTGGTAATGCTTCCACCTTTATGGCAAGATGTGATCCTGGAGACACATACTCTATTTTATCGGGAACTATCGCAGCAGTGTTTTTGAGTACTTTGTCAGATGTTAATGTGTCTGTCTAAGAAGAAGCCATTTAAATGTATAGTTATGTAGTTGAGATCACAACAAAGACCTGAGTTTGAAGGTGGATACGACGTGACCCATATTTTAGTTTAAATGTTAAATGTTGAAGCCTGGGTAGAATTTAGTTAAAATTTGTGATCACGAGTTATCACATGCTGCTGGTCAAAGTCACAAAATGTGACATTCAAAACCCCGTGTGTGTGTGTGTGTGTGTGTGTGTGTGTGTGTGTGTGTGTGTGTGTGTGTGTGTGTGTGTGTGTGTGTGTGTGTGTGTGTGTGTGTGTGTGTGTGTGTGTGTGTGTGTGTGTGTGTGTGTGCTGCCATATCTGAAATTGTCTCCTACTGTGCAGATTTATGTGTGGTTATTAATATTGAGTTGAATATTATTGTTTTGCAGCTGCATGCTGATGAGCCATTTTGAGGAGCCAAAGCTTAGTGATGATGAGGAGCCACCAACTGAGCAGGACAAGAGGAAAAAAATGGTCAGTCAAACACACACACACACAGAGTTAAGATCTAATTTTGCAATCATGAAAGCCTTTTTTTGTTGTTTCATTCTCATTTTAGATTTTGCACAAATTGCTTCAATAATGTAATGCTTTCTGATCATTTAACTGAAATGTCTTTCTGTCGGTGCTGTGATCACAGAAATAGTCCCCTTCCTTTGTGGTATCCTTTATGCTACACCGCCACTACAGAAAGATTAAAACACTCACCAAAAAATAAACCATATGAGTTAGAGCCTAGAAAAACAAGCATTTATCCAGTAAGCACAGAAAAAGGTGGTCACTTCATACACCTGTTAGTCAAGTGCCTATTCAGAGCCACCTCTCAGCTTCAATGTTTGCTACAGCTTTTTATGCTGAGCACCACATAATCACTTTTAAGTACAGCCTGTGGACACATGCTTGTGTCATTGTGACATGCTTCGAGTCACTTTCGGTAAGCATGAATGTTGTTGAGGACCTGTAAATGGCTCCAGGTGTAGGATGTATACTAATTATACAGTACAGTGATGCATGAGCATGTATTCCATATTATGATGCATTCCTCTGCTTCCTTGCCACACTGTGGAAGCTCAGAAATTGCAACACTACTTTATATTGTAATCATATTCTTTAATTATGTTGTTGTGTGTGGTCTTCTACAAATAGGTTCCACAGCACAATCAGATTCATACACAATTCCATTGGATGAATGAGTGAAGAAGCTGCATTGACTTTCTAGTGTGACTTTGTGTGACTTTTCCTTTCTATTTGTGAGTGTGTGTATATTTGCTGGGCGGTATCCCAGTGCACTTATCACCTCAGCCCAGACCCAGACTTTTTTGCTCAAGGGAATTGAAAAGCGGAGACTTAAAGTCGCACCTCTTTCTGCTTCTTAATGCATGTGGGTGAGTGTGCTTGAATGCATGTGTGCGGGTGACGGGTGTGCCCACATGAAGCGGTTCTCAGTTTGAGGAGAAAGTTAACGAGGGAGGAATCTAGTGGCGTTTTTGAACATTTCCTGTCTTCCGTTTGGCTTTCACATGGCCTCTCTCCTTGATAGGTGTGAGCTTGACTGTGTAAAGCATTGGTGTGAATAAAAATGTGTATGGTTGTGCTAGTCTGACAGAGCAGGTGAGAAACTGTGCGCTTTCTTGTCATTAATAGTATAATATTTAAGTGTACTTGCACTCAATAGCAGGCAACCAGTGTTCAACCAAGTTTTGTCAGAAGCTGTCTTGTTTGCCCACCATCTGCAAGGTTAGTTCTTTGGGTCTGCTGCATTGCCAGTCAAGGCAGTAGGTCTGAAAACTGTCACTTGAGACATAAAATGTTACCTCTCTGGGATTGAAGAAGCTTGAGTTAGTCTGGGAGCTGAAGCAATACCAAATAGATAAAGTTGGATTCACCTTTTTGCACAGTACTGCTCTTTGAATCGCAGTCCCTGTGGGGGCAGGTGTGTTGGATAGTAACGACTTCCTTAATAAAGGTGGAGTACTTACTTACTTGTTGTCTGTGTTGCTTTGAATGCTAAAGTTACTTTGAGAGAGAAATGACAAAGATGTTGATTAGAGCAGGACTGATGTGCTGCATTCACATCAGATTCCACTTAAAGTTTCAACTTCGAAATTGTGACACCCCTACCAGTGTATTTGGTGAAACTAGTGTTGTCACCATATTAATAACCAGTCAATAATTTTAGTTACCATGGCATCACTAATGCAGATGGAGTTTGGACATGACACCTGACACACCTGTGATGAGATTGAAAGCTCAGGAAAGGGCAACTGAAGCTAAAGTCACCTATGTACACAAACCACATACCTTGTCACCACCTTCCCTTTACTTTCTGGTATGCTCCCCCCAGCTGTCCTCACCTTACCTCCTCGCAGTCTGCTTGTGTAGTTTCCTTTCATCAAGCAGTCTCATCACAGTCTGCCTTCCTGCAGGTGATATTTGTATGATTATGCAAGATTGCAGGTGCCTGCAATGGTGCTGCTAAATCTAATTCAACCAGACAAAACGGCACAAGGGATGAATAGAGTGGATACCAGGAAAAAGGATAGATTACCATGATTACTGGTCCTTATTTTACACAAATTTTTTATCCTCACCACTCAGTATTTCCGTTCCTATCTGTTAGCTCTTTTTTGCTTTCTTTCTCTTTTAATTTAGTGTATGTCCAGTTTGACCTCTGAGATCTTTTCCCCACCGGCAATTATTACCTTGTCTGGCTTCTCTGGTATCTCGTAAATACTGTGCAGGATAATTTGCTCTTCAGACGACAGTGGCTGCACTGCAGCTCACAACTCTCTCAGCAAACTACTCTAACTTGAATGTTTTACAGGGTAAATCTTTTTAAAGGCTGTGACCTCCAACTTTTAAAGTTGCAAATGTATCTTACTGCATATGCATGTACTTTATATAAAAATGGACTTTAGAAAAACAAGGAACTCTTTTGCTGACTTTGATAGAAATTAAGTGGTTTTAAAGCATTTTTATGCTGCAAAGATGGTAGTGAGAATTAGCAATTTGCATTTGTAATTAATATTTTAATTACAACCTTGCTGACTTAAATGTGTCATATGTGTCAGTGAGATTTTTTTTACAGCAGTATAGGCATATAGGTCATATACTACTTCTTTGTATGCCAACTGTAGGATTTTATCACTGGCTTGTGCACAAAATGACACATTTTACTGCCGTCTAATGTTTCTCCAGTATTAGTCCATGAATAGGAAAAAATATTTATTTACAGTTTTTAAAATGTTCTTGGGGGGGTGGGGGGTTTATGAGATAGTGATAGTAAAATTACCTTGATTGAACTATAGGTTAGCTATCGTTTAGACGGCACAGAAGTGTAACAGACATTATATAATTAAAAAACATAATCTCCCTGACAGTCAAAATTGACATCATCTGTATTTTTATAATGACGGATCACCCTTCTGGTTAATTCCAGTCAGTCACGTATGACAATGTTAAAGCTAATGATGAATGACAACCATTAAATGAAACTGTTGGCAGCGTTGTACTGAACAGGGTATGTACTACAGTATGTGTTGTACAAGAATTGTAGAGACAGTGACCAAGGTTAGTGTAGGATGGACAGTGATGCAGAACTGTCAGTCACAGCTAACCAACCATGAGAAACTTCTTTCTCTCTGCTAGAGGGCAGGGAATATGGTGGAGTTTTTAGTCTCAATAAGGACTATTATGGCTTGTTGAGCAAGACACTGTGTAGGTTCTTGTGTTGTAGCTTGGCTAGCCGTTCTACTAAGAGAGGCTATCCATGTCTGTCTGGGAGTATCAGCACAGAGACATAGCCACACTGTTTCTCAAGGTCGGCCTTACTGTTCATCAGCACTAAATATCTTGTTAAGCTCTAAATATAGCACAGTTGTCAGCAGGCTGATGTGTTGTGTTACTACCAGTGAAGAGCAATAAATCTTGTTTATATACAACACCTTCTCTCCATAGAAGATATATATATAAATATATATATATTGCTGGCCAAAAAATATGTATAATGTAGTGTGGAATTCCTCTTTGAGGCATCTGAGCCAACACTAGCTCCACAGACTAGAACCTACCCATGTAGTGCTCACTGTATACACTGTATACGGTGAGCACTACATACATGTGTACAGTATTTGACGATTTGGGTGTCTAATATTCCATAAATAGGAACGAAAAATGTCTGTACAACTCTGTCTTGTCATACCCCATAAGCTCCTCATATCTTGCAGTGAGTCTTTGACTCTGAAAGTGCTTCAGTTTCCAAGTGAAACCTCATTTGAATTCCAAGTGAAACCTCTGAATTCAAACAGAAGATGTTATCGAAGGCCTTTATGGTCTACATATTAAGCTGAGGGCAAAGTATCCTTTTGGTTACGTGCCCAGAAGTGACATGGTCATTCAACCATTTGTCTCCAGTTCAGAAAAGGGCTGCGAACGCTGTGGTGTCAGTGTGTCCCTCTAGTATTCAACAGTCTGATGTGCATTTCTAAGTAAGCACCACAGTTGACCTTGTCTATGAAAGTTATGACTACATTTTCTATTAACCATGATAACAGTTCAAACACAGGAAATCTAAATGGTCAGGCTTTACCGGTTTGTGGTAGTTTTGCCTTACAATATCCGGTCAGCGTTACTTTTGATCTATCATTCCATTCAGAGGATGTATTCAGCTCCAAGATCCATAGTCTCTCTGGGAGGAGAAGCTGCCTCACCCCTGCTACTGTCTTCTGATTTGTTCCTAAATTCAACCTATCATGTTTCTCTACGCATGAAGGGTGAGTTTGTTTTGTGTTTTGGAAGCTGTTGACTGTTCCACTCTATCTTGTCTGGGATTTGTAAGGGTCCCTCACTTTGATCTGAGTGTTCCAGGCTAACTGATGCTGTGTTTGGGCTGCGGCACACAATGCATCATTTGATTCTTGTGCTTCATCTACAAGGCCAGCACCATCAAACAAGAAGAAGGATAGGCGACATCAAAGACTCTCTCCACTGGGTACTAATGACAAGGGCTCCGTCTGTTGTGCTGTGGTGGATGGCACACATCCATTCGCGCCTTTTTTGCTCTCCTTTATTTTACACTAAAGGACATGCACAACAAATACAGGTTATTGTGCAGCCTTTGTGTGAGTAGTTGCCAATGACTGATTAGTCTCCAACATGAAAATAGAAGACAAAGGTGCCCCATTACACACAATTGCACAGGAGAAATGGGATGTAATGAGGGGGTGGGTCGCTAAATGTGATCATTGAATAGTGATGGAAGCTGTCTAATGGTATCATGTGTTAAATCACGACCAAACTCACGCTTCTCTAGTGCATCATGGTTTAAACTACCTGTTTGTAAGCTAGAAGGCAGGTCTCCACTGATTGAATCGGTAGATTTGAATCGATCATAGATAATAAACAAACAGCCATGCAGACAGTTCTAGATTTTTATTTGTATTTATCTTGCTGAAATATTGAGAAATATGGAAATGAAAAGTGGAAAAAAGCACTGAAAAATTACATTTCTGAAAAACTCAATAGCAGCATGTCATTTCAAATACAATGTTCCCCTTTTCTTCGATAACTCCCCACCCCTTTCAATTGGGGACTCTTTCCTGTTAAAAAAAAAAACAAATGAAAGGCGTAGACAGCCAGGTCTATTAATTATGCATGTTGGTTTTTGTAAAAAGACACCTTTCTGTTGAGTCCAAATGTTGCATATACCCAAAATGTTTTGCATTGCTAGAAACCACCAAGCTGAATCTATACCCCAACACACTACTCACATTAACAACCATTGCACTCTCAATAGTAGTTTTTAAGGAAGGGCTGTATTGATGTTAATGTGCACAGAATTATCCTTTCAGTCCCAAGTTGCTCAGCGATGTCAAGGTTTTGATGCTGCACCCAGCCCGACTTGTACCATTACACTAGCATCACACGCAGCATTTTGCAGCATAATTTGTAGGTCTTGCAGTCCCAGCGACCCAAAATCTGCTTTAAAAAGCTACCTTTGCAACAGTAATTTCTCTGTTTTCCACATTTCCTCTCTCCTCGCCTAAGAAGCCTCACTCACTCTGTAATTCCAAGACTTGGCACACAGCTTTCTTATGGTTTATTATATCACAGCTGTATAGATGTTTCCCACCGACCCTCATTTTACAAGGCACATATGGTGTACTCTGTTTATTGTTTAAGTAGTTTCGATTTATTTAAACAGAATGCTTGGTTTAGTCATTTATAGAATTTGCTCAGGATGTGTAACTGATGAGTTTTTTTGTTCCAGGTAATGGTAATAGTGGGTACCTATGATAGCATCAGAAACATTAGGCTCACAGAACAGTTGTTTTCAGATTTTGATGATCATGCTAATTTTGAAATTAAGAAAAAAAAGTCTGTATGCTGAACATATGGTGATTCTGAGAGCAGAAGAAGTTGGCAGCAGCTCAGACTAAAAACTTCTTGGACTAATAGTTGCAGGAATTTGTGTGTTTATTAAGAGACAAGAATGAAAGCTAGAAATAATATAGACCCTTTTCCCCTAACAATATGCCTGAAATCAGCAAATGTGTTGGAAAGCAAATATTCAACTTACACTCTTCTTTGTGGATACTTGCTTTCAACATATTTGACTTTATGTTCTAACAAAATACAATCAGCTACAGGTTTTGATTAATATCAGAATAACTATAATCTATTCAGTAGCCAAGTCGAGGATGGCAAATACTTTCCCCCTGTATTTCAAATGAGGCTCATGTAAATATTCCAATCAGAGGATCTACTCCAGTAAAACTTTTGCTGATTGAAGGAGGCTTTGAAAGGGCATCCCATTAAATGTGCATGCCTTGAAAATTGAGAAGAGGAAGATAAAAAATTCTACTATCACATTGTTGCCCCGTGGCTGTTCTTGATCAGAGTGAATGGGAAACATTACTCCAGTGCTTATTATGAGTCATCAAATTATCCCTCCATTTTCATTATATTGTGATGATTAGGAGTAAAATCAGAATTAGCTCCCTTAAACGACAATTATATTAAACGCACATGCTTTGATGTTTAATAAAGGAAATTATGGAAAATGTTATCTATTATATTATTACCCAGTGGCTGTCATAGCTCAGAGTGAACTGAAAATAATATTTGATGCTTTGATGAACTGTCGATTAATCATGAAATTGTTTCAACAGTTTTTCATTATTTCATGTTAATAAACATACTGAGCCCAGAGATCCTCTAGAGGTATATATTTATAGGAAATGAGTTTCGCTGTGTTATCAATTCACTCTGGGCAACACAAAGCATTAGCAATGAAGACTTGCCATTCTTGCTTTATTATTGCTTCTAGTCTCAAGCAGACCATCAGTGTCAGCATAATTTGGTTTTCTTGAATAACAGACCTCTCTGACAGTGTTATTTTGCAGCACAAGATATAAAGATTTGCCTTTGTGCTGCCTAAGGCGCACTGAGCTATCAAAATTAGTTTCCATCTCTGTCGCTTCTCAGTTTTATAGCCATTTGTCCATGAGAGCACCGAGAGTTGCAGGTTCTTAGAATTAACCAAAAGTTAACCACAGCAGGTAAATATACAGAGACAGTATTATACAGAGATGCTGTATATTACGTTAGTGGACTTTGAAGCTTGTATCCTTAATTTATACAGGTCTGTCATCGTCATTTAAAGATTTTTTTTTTTACGTGCTTCATTATTATTTTGCTTCCTCAAAATCTTCATTTATATATTATGTTGTGCAAATAATCTGTTAAATAGCAATCAGGAAGCCATGTTCTATTTGCATATTCGGATTAAAATAAAGTTAAAAAAAAATATATATATATATATATATTTCAGTGTCAAGATTCAAGCAAATGTTCAGATTGGTTTGGTTTTAAAACTAATTAAGTGCAACTTACGATGTTGTATTTTCACAGACATGACAGCTTTTTTTTCTTCATGGTGATGGTTTGTGACAGCAGAAGTTTATACTCATCATAGCACGGAATTAACTGTTATAAATAATAGCATTATGAAATTACTCTGTACTCTTCAATAAAAAGAATTTAACATTTCTGTATTTAAATGTCTTATAAACTATGAGAGCTATGTTATGTATTTCTTTGAGTTGTATATTTACATGATCACATTTCCAACAACTTCCAAACCCAGAGAAAGCAGTAGTTTTATTCAAAGTAACAGTGCCTCCTTTCATTTACTCACTGGTTGCTATAACTTCCAGGAAAATATCAGACAATACATCAGAGGATGAGTCAGGAAGTTGGTGAAAATGTCTAAATCTTGCATGATTATGTAGCAGTAAGCTGTTCGAAAAAGCAAGCGTACATCAAGACATCCCCTCCAAGTTTAAAGCAGTCATCATTATTGCTTTGCAAAATACACCTGTGCTTTTACTGCTCTGATGTGTTAATATCTAGCATGAGAAATTCAGTTAAATGTCATTCACATCAGTGGTAAACCCACAAAAATGATAGAACTTATTCTAGTTGATTCTATATCTTGGGACTTTTGGTGTGTGCAGACTGTGCATGATTGACATCTGCCTGGCATGCTCTTTCATTTTGTTTCAAATGTTGGGAGCAGCCAGATATTAAAATGTAAAGCATGCACCACAGGGAATGCTAAATCACTTTGCCTTATTACACGTCTGCCTGTCTTTGTGTTAATGTTGCAGCTGTGCAGATCAGATGATAATGCAGCCAAAAGTGTGTTTAGGATTTTCACCTGTCAGCTCTTTGAGTTAATTAGTCTTGTGAGTTAATTAGTCTTATTCAAGTAATGAGAATAATTGATCTTTGGTCTGACAACTCAGTTGTTAAATTGATCTTAATGCATCTTAATTACCAGTGTGAAGCGTATTCATTCTGCATGTGGCTCATTACAGTTTAAACTAATCTCTGTGGTTTTGATTGGTTGCTGGAAGAGCTGAGAAAAAATGACTTTGGCTACTTTTTTCTCCCCCTCAGCCCTATTTAGCTATTTAGTCAAATTGAAAGCTTGTCAGACAGGTGATAAAATGATTAACGCATTTGTCTCTGCTCGGGACAGGTGGATTAATTAATCAAGTGGAGCAAATGTTTATCTACAGTACATCAGCCCTTGGCACATTCCTGGCAGCTGAACAGTATTATCAGAAGAGGGAGTCCAAGTGTGCAATGTTCTCTTGATTTTGTTTACAATACCATCAGTATGCAATTGTGAGCGAACCAGCTCAGTGTTGCAGGCAATCAAAAAACTTTTATCTTAACTTTGAAGATTACTTTTCACACTTAAGACAACATTTGATTATTTAGTTCAGAGTCTGGCTTTTTCAGACTTTGAAAATGTTTGCACTGTAAATAATTCTGTCCAATAGACAGATGGATCCAATAGATCAAAACTACGAAGCATAACATTTGGTGAGATACTAAATAATTAGTTGAGGTCAGACTTGCACAGCTTCTACTTGAGTCTGTGCATGCGTTTGATTTGCCTCTCATTTTTTGTTGTTCAAGTTGTCAAGAGAACAGAGGTGTACTTTACCGCTAGCAACCCTCACTGAACACAGTGTGCTACTCACCGAACATGTCCCTTCACAGTATGCTGCACGGAAGTGAAGGAACTCAAGGCAACACAATCCTCAGTCATATCTTTTTTTCTTTTTTTTTCCCTCTTCAGATCTTGATCCATAAAAGCCATCAAAATTATACGTATGGGGTTTTCACAGACTGTGTCATGACTTCAGATTTGGCAATATGTGAGCAAGCCTATGACACTTGCACACATTCTCTATCTGACATGAAGTGTTTTGGTCACCAGCATTGTTGAATCCTTAATGCAGTCTTTGACCTGAGGTGGTACACTGAAAGCCTTCAGCTGCTTATGAACTAGTTTTTCAGATCTGACTGGTTCATGGAATTTAACACTTCTCAGATCACTGTTGCACCAGAAAAAAAGTCAGTTGTGGAGAGAGTTTTTGTATTTTAAGATGGAAAAAAATAATAATCCTCGAGGTCTAACAAACATGTTGAATGCATTTCCTTCCTGATAAAACATGACAGACAATTTTTATTAAATGTTTTATTTATTTACATGTTTGCTAGTGTGCAGTCTTCCTCCTTGCCTTTGTTGGCACTTTGTAACAAGTTGTTTCTTGGCTTTGGCTGCTACCAAATGTCAATCAGCATAATAATGTTAAAACATAAAATAGATTATTCCTACGCTGCCTGAAACAATCATGAACACTCATCACCATTTTGAAATCATAAACAGTCAAAATAACTGGTCCATATGCTTTCTCAGACAGCAGCAAGCCTACATGCAAGAGACCTTTTCTAGAGAGACTTGTATTGGGTTAAGATAGACACCGATTGACTGATGATATCTGTAAGACCATGCTTAATTTTTTTAGATTTTCCAAAGGCACAAAATATTGATTAAATAAAAAGAAATGATGCAGCATTTTCATTGTGCTCAATTTGGTTAACCTTTATATGTATTGCCTGCATTGCAAAGTTGATTCAAGAACTAGTGAATTATTCACGTCTTCTGAAAGCCTTGCAAGAAATGTAATGAATTAAAAAAAAACTGTCTTGTTTGTCTAAAAGAAAAACAAATCTGAATTGTGAAGTATCAATCGTGAAAGATATTGGAACATCTCTTCTTAGACCAATACACTCAGTCACCTTCATTTCACCAAGGATTTAAAATGTTCCTGAGGATACTTTTTCTCAGTTTGACTACTTCCCTTTTGCTGTGCATTCCCTCCTCGTAACTATTACACTTTCAAAAGGTCCATGCTGCAAAAGCCGCTGACAGCATCGTTCCACTTCTGAGACCTATCTTACACATGCATGAATTGGTATTTCGGTGCCTGCCAGATGGCACAGCAGATTTCAAGCAGGATTTTGCGTATTGCTGTTTAGACCCAGCTTGTTCGCTCATAGCCCCAGTCGCCGCCAATCTCTCAACCCGCTAGAGCACTGTGGGGGAATTCATGTAAAAAAAAAAATAAATTGCTTAAAATTTCCAGAATTATTTGTATTCCTTCATTTGTTACAGCCAGTCAAGAACATCCTATAAACCTCTTGGAAGCCTCCCAACATACTGTCCTTCTGAACACTGATGCTCAGTTTTTGAGGCTGGTCTTTATTTATATACATATATACTATATATATACTATTTATATACATATATACTGCTCCTCCATGTTTTCCGTGTGTGTGTCTGTACGCACATGCCTCAACACACTCCAACACTTAAGGCTGTATGTTTGGTAATATACACCCTTATGATAGACCGTTAAAGGGCTCTTACATTTACGCCCTCTACTACAATACTAATTAGGGTATTACAATTGGTGCTGCCTCATTTAGTGAGGAAAATTACTGCAATCAAGTTTTAATCCTCCCTCTAAGTCAAGGGACCATGAACTAATGAAACCTCAGAAAAGGAGAGAGGGCTGTGTTTGGGGGCGACAGTTTATGTAATCCGTCTCTCTGTTCTTGTCCTTATTTCTCTAAAACTGTTGATCTGACCTCCTTTATCTCATACTTTATAAATTCTGCTCGTGTCCGTCTTGATGGCTATTGAATGATACTGTCTATTTTCTGTATGGTTAATCAATCTTAAACCCTACGTATAATAACGCTGATGAATGAACATGACCTTATCTCTCATGGACTGTTGAGTCTCACCTTGTTTGGTTTATGTTCTATTTGGTCAGTGCAGATTAGGAGCCACTTGTTATTTCACCCATGTCCACAGTTATGTGAATAAATTTGCACATTTTTGTTCATTAACTTGAAACACTTAACATCCACACAAGCATTTAGCAGTTTGTGAAGGACTTGTGAACACTGGAATACCGTAACAAAGGAAGATTTGTTGAAACTTGTTGCTTTATATTACTGCTACTATCCAAAAAACATCGGTTAGTAGATGGGGTGTTTTAACAAACATGGGTGGTCTCTCTGCTGGGTCTTACCATTTTTTTCTTTGTTCTGCCGAATCAGACTGTGTGATTTCCTGTCATTGTTGTCATTCAAAAGCCGTCCGTATTTTAAGGGGTGTTTCTCTCTGTCTTCCTTTTCTTTTAACACTCAAATGCACAAACAATAAAAGTGTTATTTGATGAGTTAAAAATTGTACTGCCAAAAAATTGGTGAAACCAAAGCAGTGTACTACAGAGTGTAAGTACACTGTGACATCATTTTTGGATGGGGGTACACCAACAATACTGTGTTTAGATCAGAGGCGAAACACAATCAAAATGTACCAATAGAGAAGCCAGTAAAAACCTGCGTATTTATGGAAAAGTTGTTGCTTTAGACTCTCCCAGACTGGGAAACATAGCCTCATCTTAATTTTCTCAGCCGAGGGTGGTATGTTTTCCCTTTTGAGTTGTTTATTTATCAGCAGAAATATGGAAAAACAACAATTTTCACGACACTCTGGGTGGGTAAATCATTAGCAAAGGAAGCACCAATTACTTTTTTGAACAGATTCAAAAATGTTTATTTTGTAAATTAATTATTTTTAGTTACTTTCAAAACATTAGCCAACTAGTACTTAGATTGTACCATTTTCTGACCACTGTGTTGCTTTGATTAGATTGATTGATTAGATTAGATTGATTAGACTTAGATTGTACCATTTTCTGACCACTGTGTTGCTTTGTGATTCTGCTGAGATTAACAAAGTGGCTTCACTTATTCAGTCACAAAAAGATTTTGTTATGAAGCAGCACTATGGGAAATGTATTTCACATTCTTGTCTGACTGTCTGAATTATCCACAGAGAATTAGTAACTTACACACACAAAATTTAGTTTGACAAACATATCCATGAAGCTGTATTTGTTTGAGCTGCAATCATTTAAGTGATTGTAATCTTAGAAATGTTAATCTAAGTTATAATCAAGACAAATTAAAAAGCCCTGTAATGCAGTCTTATGGGGGTAATGGTGCTAACTGTAGTTAGACTAACTATAATGGGGGACTCCATCAATTTCACCAATTAAGATCAGTTTACTGGTCATAGGGTGAAACTACTTTGCCTGTGGAATTAGTTTTATAATGTCTTTTACAGCTCAGAATTTCTCAGTGTGAAGAAATGACCACAGTGTTATTCAAAGAACAATACATTCATTGTGTGCTGCTTTAAACCTACAGCTGATGTTTTTTTGTTGTGTTTTTTGTTTTGCTTTTTAAAGTACAGTCCATCCATCCATCCATTTTCTTCCGCTTATCCTGGATACGGTGACAACAGGCTAAGCAAGGTAGTCCAGACATGCCTCTCTTCAGCATCGTTTTCCAGCTCCTTTTTGGGATCACAAGGCATTCCCAGGCTGGCTAACATATATAGTCCCTCCAGCACTGTATGGTCTTGGATAGTCAACCATGCAGTCATGGACTGTTAACACAGATTACTAACCCTGGCGAGGGACACGGGTTGTGCAATAATGGGAACTTCTTGACGGCACTGGGCAATACTTTCCGTGGTGACTATGTGATATACTCTTGACTTAATGGAACTAATCACAATTTGCACTTCCTCTAAATAACTTTTGATTTTATATTTTTATTTCTTGAAAGTGTGCCTCTTATTGTGTCACTAATCCAACTTGGACTACTATTGTACAAGCGGTTGCTAGGTGTTGTGGTCTGAAGGCTCCTGTCCTTGGCAGCAACCCAAGAACCCACTGATGCGTATCAGTGATGAGGGTGAACATAGAGCTGAAGAAGAAAGCCATTTAGGCCTGGTTGTTCAAGGGATCCTTTGAAGCAGCAGATGTTACCAGGAGGCCAGAAGGGCTGTGGCCTCAGTAGTCGGCAAAGCAATAACTCAAGTATGAGAGGCCATCCAGATGTACTTTTGTTTACCCTTGAGGATGTTCAGGTGATCCATTAGTTAACTTAGGAAGGGAAGGGATGGCATGACTCTAGCTGTGTTGAATTGGGGGAGGAGAACTGTGGAACTGGACTGGGGATATTGTCCAGGGGTGGAAAGAACGCTACTCCACAACTTCTGTGAAGGAGGCAGTGTTTGAAGACTTGAGGCAAGCCTCAATCGTATCCTTAGCATATATCTCTGAGGTGTTCAAGAAGTTCTTACATGGCAAGGAGCCAGGTGTAGATGAGATTCACCCTGAGATGCAGAGTGCTTGACATTATTGGGTTGTCTTGGCTGACATGTCTCTAAAGTGTTACATGGAGTTTGGGACCAGTGCCTCTAAAATGGCAGACAGGTGTGGTTGTAGAGAGCGTTTGATCTGTCTTCATGTGTCCCGCTTCACCAGGCAGTGACCTTCAAAACGCACTGGGGCAGTTTGCACCTGAGTGTGAAGCAGTTAGGATGTGAATCAGCACTTCCAAATCTGACGCAATGGTTCTTTGCACTGGGGACTGGAGTTCAACCTTCACCTTGGACATGAGCTGTCGGCAGTGACCAAAAGAATAAGATCTCAGATGCAGGCAGCCTAAATGAGTTTCCTCCACACAGTGACACTGTGACTGAGCTCACCCTTAGAGATGTGGTCAGAAGCTCAGAAGTGAGATCATCCAGTATCTCTTGTGAATGTGTTTGGTGCAGTTGTCCACCACTTGAAGGTTTGTGTAAAATGTTGATTTCACCCTGCATCCTGAACATAACATGCATCCATTGCATGTAGACTATCCTTGTAAGTGTGACAAAGCATATTTCTGTGCTGAAGAGACTGTGCTGCATTTTATGAGAGGGAGAGAGAGAGAGAGCAAGAATGAGTGGTCCTAAGTTGAGAAGTTCCTTGGCCAAGATACTATTCCGTATGTTTTGGTTTTATGGGCATAAAGAGTATGTGGTGGCGGCTGTAGCTCAGTGGGTAGAGCTGAGGACTAGTGACCGGAAGGTCGCTGGTTCAAATCCCTGGCTCCCCGGGGCGGGACTGAACTACATGCCGAAGTATCCTTGAGCAAGATACTGAACCCTAAACATTGCTCCTGATGTGTAGTTGGCACCTTCGTAGCAGCCACCACATCAGTAAGGGTGAGCTGGCGACTCATCCAGGGAGTACCCTGGCCTACGCCCATAAGAGTCACTGGATTTGGCCCCAGTAATCCTCTCTACCCCTTGAACAAGGGGGTATAAAAGGGGGGTATAACATCACCCGTGACCCGCAAGGAGAAAAGCGGAAGAAAACGGAACGGAACGGAGTATGTGGTCTACAGTGCAAGGTGAATTGCTCTCCAACTGAACGCGAATAACGAATCATCTGAGAGATTTAAAAAATATAAGTTGTGCTTTAATAACTGGCTTGAATAGCAGGTTAGAGATTGTTGTGTGATCTCTTGCTTTTAAAAATAAGAGGGATTTGAGCATAAGCAAGCACTCACATAGGGCTTTCTATATCTGCTTATATAGCATGCAAATATATCAAATGTCTGTTTTAACTCGGGAAAACAGTAGATGGTTGACGTTTGCATGAGTTGTAGTAGGAGAGAACTAGGGATGCACCGAGGCTGAACATCGGTATCGGCCGATGTTTGCCTCGTTAACTGCCATCGGCCATCGGCAAATAAAAATGACATTCGCCGATGGCCGTGGCCAATAATTATATCTTCATTTGCGGCATGAACGCTGTGCTCATGGAGAAACTCTTTTTTTTGGAGAAATCCGGAAACGCAGCCCTCCCGTTTTCATGTGGACAGCGAATCCGCATACTTTCCAAAACAATGA
>CAEMYA010000092.1:935819-946761 GCA_903131615.1 Diplodus sargus
TTCTTCACTGTTTGCTATCGCAGAGTCACACCTCTGTGGTTCTACTTTATCTTGCTACCTCAAATGTTTAAGCTTTGGTTATAGGGAGTATTCAAAGGAAAAGGCTGGCATTGTTCACAAACCACATGAATAAAGCAAAATCACCAAAGCGCCAGGAAGATATCGATCTTTTATGACTGGTGGTCACAAGTACAATTTTCAAAAGTCTTAATCCTAAATCAGCTCGGCTCTGTATCAGTAATTATTGCTCAAACAAGACTAAAGAGTGTGTTTATCAGGGGCTATTTTCAGCCCTTGATTTGGTGCTGTGGGATCGACAGAAAATAAACTGCTTGTACGATTCTTATGTAATATCTCAACAACAGGACAACAATGAAGGTCTGTTGCACCTAATGAAGATACAATAAACCCCTATCTGGAAAAAGCTACTCCCAACCAAACAAATGGATACAACTAATAACATGAATTAAGGCTCTGCTCAATTTAAGCCCAACCAGCGTGTATAATACTGGTACCAATCTTCAAAACAGGGAAATTACTATGATCATTTCAAAACCTAATTTCTTGGAAACAAACTCTTTGTTTGAAGTATGTTCTCACGCTATGTTCCTCTATAGCCATTTGGCACCAAGAGACTGTTGTTTGTGTGAGAACCCTGACCAGAAGAAATACAAGTACACAGTAATGTTTGGCAACCTCAGGACAGTCTTAATATCAGTACAGATGGAACAACTTTAACCTGTGCTCATTTTAATTGGCTTTTTGCGTGAGGTAAAACCCGCCAGACGTTTACTGCAGCGGCCACAAACATCATCATCATCATCATTAGCTTCATTTTCATAATTGCCGTTTTCTTCTTAGCATATCTTGCCTACTCCTCGATTCTGTCTTCTCTGCTTTTTCTCTCTCCTCATCTGCTCATCAGGCAACATCCAAACCCCATCCACTTTCTTCACATGTCATCTGTCTCTCTTTTCATCCTGCCTCTCATTTATCTTCTACTCTCTCCGAGGCATGAAGACCAGTGCCTCTTTATCTCTGAGCCACAGCAGGGGTTGTGTCACTCTCCCTCTATCCTTTCCTCTCATCATCACTTCTTTCCTCTCATCATCACTCTCATTTCTCTTCTTCCTCAAGCCAACACAGGCCTGATCTTTGCTTCCCCTGCATTTTTTTTGCCCTGACAGGAATATTTAGTTTGTGCACCATCAGGAAAGCTCTACTACTTAAGTCTATGCAGATCACTTTTATCCTTCAATTCATCACTTGGTCATCTTTTCACACTCTTGTTTTTAGTCCACTCGGTATGTAACTACACACTCTCTACAGGGAATACCACTCTTCACTTCTCTTTGTTCATTGTACCTCCACTCCTCCCTTTGTCTTACTGTTGCCTTTATCCTTTCCTCACACATCCACATGCCCTGATTACTCCACTGTTTTATCTTCCCGACAGTCTAAAACACCAAAATGCAAAGATGTTACTTCTCTTGGACATCTAGCCTCCAGTGACCTAAAACAAAAATGTTTCAGCGGTTAACTTGCATTAACATAATACCTTTGGTTTATAAAATCCCCTTCATCCTGCAACATTTGTATTCTAATGGAATGTGTAAAGATGCAATATTGGTTTTGTCTTTCTCTTGTTTTATCACCTCCTGAGCATTAGCCATCAGCATCAACTGCCAAGTTCATTAATTCTGGAAGCATAATTTTGCTGTAAAAGACATTTATAGGTTGCAGAAAAGTAATTGATAGGAACTTTTTCGTTAGAGTTGCTTTGATTTTAAATTTGGTATTGTTTACTTGTTACTGTCTGAAATGTCAGTTTTTCATGGAGGAGAGACTTAACATGCCTGATAATAAAGAATTTAGACATGTAGAACATTTGTGAATGACCACCATGGGAGTAGGCTTAAATTACCTGGAAATCCAACTATTGTATTAAATTGGTGACCTAAAAAACTTAACCACTGTATGCTACTTTTTATCTTTATAAGTCTCATGCTTGATGTAAATGTTGGTACACAAATTTCATTTTAATTCATACCCTTATCTTTTTTTCCCAACATAACAGAATACCCATCTTGAGCAGCGTATGTACATGTATATGTAGATGCTGCAATTGGCTACACCACATGAACCTACATTACATCTCATAGAGAGTTAATTGATTGATCCACCTGATGTCCCAGGAGAAAGAGCCTGACCGAGTATTTGTTTTATCTCAAATAACACTGGAGAAATTACTATGAAGACAACATCGTAACCATGACATCCATGCGTGACAGCAGCAGGTTTTATAGGTCACAGTGTCATTCAATTAGGCTATTGATTAATTGATTGGTGCGTGAGAAAGACAAGACAGAATTAGAAATCCTAGACAGCATGGATCTCACTTCATGAAACATTAATCATTACATTGGATTGGTGCTTTGTATGCGTGTAGAGATTTGTAATTTTTTTAAAAAGATCATCATATCAGTACTTACTGTCTCAATCAAGTGATGAAGAACACTTAGCAGGCACTGCTATGTGTTGACATGAGTTGACTGTGTGTCAGAGCTTTGATATCCCTGAAGGCTTTTTCCACCAACTCGCAGAGATTTGATTTTTTTTTTTATATTGACAGTCAAAAAGATCCACATGCACAACAACGGAGTACATCTGAAGAAAACCCACCGAGTCAGAGAAAGGCTATTGTTATGGTTGCCCCTCCATGCAACTGCTGAAACAGGGACAGGTGTTGACAGATTCTTGAATGATCCTTAAAAAAAAAAAAAAAGAATTCCTCAGAAATTCATGGTCATTCATAAGATTTTACTTGCTAATTTCCATAATACTGATGGAAAGCCACATGAAGCTCCAGCGGGGAATACGGGATGAGATAATGGATAATTGTGTACTATTTTGACAAATGATTATGCGTTTCATTCATTTTTCAGGGGAAAAAAACTTTCCAGTTCCTTAAATATAAGAATTTGCTGCTTTTGATCATAGATTTAGAGTCATTGGGGTTTGGACTGTTGATTGGCCAAAATAAGCTATTTTTAGGGCTTTTTGACATTTTATTAAATAAATGATTCATCAGTAATTAGAGAAGAAGAATATAAATCCTTAATAATTGTTATCAGAATGACAGGCAGCATCAAGTCTTTCAAAATCACAAACTGTATATTTTTTTTTATCTCCTGACTGACCAGGGCAAGGACAGCCAGAATCACACAAAACTGTTAAAAAGTCTCTTTACATGTTCAATCAGCACCTTGATTTACCTTCTTACATAAGCGTGAAGCCATTATAGCATGTGTTGAAAAAAAAAATAAAAAAAAACATGATACTTTGAGTCAAATTTGACCATTGCAGAGCAGCTTGTGAGTCTAGTCAGCACTGCCGAAGGCGACTGGCTGGCAAGGCCTGTGGATGTGTCATAAATTAGCTGATGAAATTAACATCTGCCTGCAGTGCATTCCTCTGAACCCCACACTGTCAGCATCCTTACACAATACAGTCCTTAGTTTACACTTCAGTACATCATACGGCCCCACAGCTCATTACATCACACTGTGAGTGAGCGTACTGTACGTGTCCACACACACTCATTCATACACCGTAATTGTGTGTTTGCAGTTACAGACGAGGCACCACGGGATATGAGATAAAGGCTGAAAAAGTGCAGGTTGCTTCATCATTAACTACAGCCTGCCTGACTTGGCTCCCCTTTTATGTCCTTCTCCTGCAAACCTGCGTCTTCACTGAAAAGAGCAGCCGAGTGTGGGTTGCAAACGACAGTGAGGAAACAGGACATAACAATAAAAGAACATGCTTGAGGGGTCAGAAGGTTAAGACGATAGATTCCCAATAGGCGTGCTTGTGTTGATTCTGTAAATTGGTAATCAGTGAGTTCAAGGCAGCTTTTTAATCTCAGATTTGATGATGTAAAAGAAGCAATATGTTGCTAGGTTTTCATACAAAAGTGCCTTTGTGTTGGCTTGTCATTCAGCAAGCAGTTGTCAGCACACATATGGCTATATGTGTGCGTGTGTACTACGTGTGTGATTTTTAAAGTCCCTGTGCAGGCCAATTTTAAACAACACTGACGTCTTTACAGTAGATGACACGGGTTACTTCGTCTGCTGCAGGGATTGCATTAGAGATGGGGGTCCTGTCATTTCATCTATTCCTCTTCATCTTTCTGCTCTCATGTTATCTCTCCTCTCTTTCCTCCTCCTCCTCCTGCTCCTCTCTGTCCTGAACAATGAGGTACAGCTGTGATTGACCACTCTAGGCGTCCTTCCCACGTCACCTCGCTTTCGGCGGTTTTTCTCTCTCTGCCGGGACGTCATCACGCCAGCCCCTGCTGACATCCTTCCCATCATCGTCAGCACTCCTGTACTTTCTCTCCTTGTTGCCATTTTGTTTATGTTCCTTTTCACGTTTCTGCTCTGCTGAACAATCAAACATCCCCAGCTCTTCTTGCCTCATGCCTCTTTTGTTCTTTCCCCTCTTCTCGTCTTCCTGTGTATTTCCCTGAGGATGATAGTGGATCATGCTTCCACTCGTCACATTGATTTATGTCAGTGCTGTGTTTTTGAGTCTCAGCACAGCAGGTGTCCTCAGCTATCTAACACAAATTGCCTTTAAGCTTATGTCTACCCCTAACTTCCTGTGTACGTTTTGCCATTCCTCTTAATTTAACTCACTCATCATCTACTGGATTTGTTTCTCCCGTAATCTTTTTCAATTTTCACAACTTGTGCAAACACTCTCAGAAATGCTCATTCATGCAGACACTTTTGTCTCTCTGTTTTAATGTTGTTTTTTCTAGCATTGTGTAGAATTGTGTATCGATGATGTCCCCTCAGACATAGTTTTGTTGAGACATTACACACTGGAGCTGCAGGCTGTAATTGCCAGTTTCTCCATTAAACTGGTAACATATCCATTGTGATTCATGCAGACGTGTATCATTGTTTTATCCTAGTTAGATTACATATTTAAGTGGATCACAGGGATATATTGGGCTCCAGCCATGCTTTCATACACACACACACACACACACACACACACACACACACACACACACACACACACACACACACACACACACACACACACACACACACACACACACACACACACACACACACACCTCCAGCAGGTCCTTGTGCTGAAGGTAATTATGCAGGTTAGACGACAGCTTTTCGATTAAGCCACTCTCCAACAGACACTCTTTACCAGTTTGATTGCACTGCAATGACAAAGAGCTAATTAGCATGACAAGTATTCTTTCTCGTGATTGGCTAGAGACCAGGAATTGTCACTACAATATTCTCCTTCTCAAAGGACCCAAAGTTTGTTCTTTTTTTTTCTGTGGGGTTTGCGGGAGTCCTGTGGGACTGCACAAGCTTGCCCAAATGTCAAATTTGTTTAGGATCAGAAAAGAAGGCTCCCCACTGAGGGAGTTTGTCTTGGTTAAGGACACGACCTGCTTGGACGAAGGAGGGAGGGTCAAGTGGCTTCACATGATAATGATAATTAATCTGTGGGGAAATCAAAGCAAATATGTGAGGCAGCCAGCATCAAGCTGCAGTATGTGGGTGCTAAAAAGCCTGGGTGCATCAGAAAATATCATTTCCATAATTTAAAAAAAGAAAAGTCATAGTTTTCATTTATTTTCAACACAAACCAACTTTAACAGTTTGCTGTGCTGTCGATAAGAAAGTTGTGCTGGTACACGTATTTTCCTCTAATTTGTTTGCAAACAGTGCCAGTTTTCAAACTTTTCTTCCCTATTGTGTTTGACTCGGCCCCTGCTTCACTCCACGGAAAATAAATGACACTGTCTTTGCCTGCAGAAATGTGTCAGCTCCACTCAGCCATCCAACTTTTCCTCTCTTTTTTTACTCTATTGTTACAGATTATTTTTTCCTGTGTTGTCTTGTGCATAAGATCAATGGCAGCAGTTACATATACTGAATCATCGTCTCTAGAGCTAAGTTTTGTGTTGTTATATTCGTCAGAGTTGGAAATAGTAACTTGTCCGGGTTGCTTTTCCTTCCTTTTTTGTCAAAAGTGATTAATTGTCCCTTTTCAATGTCTTTTGCATTATTTTGCCAACCGAGAAAATTACATTTTTAGGGGATTTGTATAAATCAGCGTAGTTTGAGTCATTCTTACACCCTCACCACTGGATGCCTTAATGGTTGATTGAATTTGTCTGGGTTTACTCACCCTCATAACATTGGACCTACATGTATTGAATCAAAGATCTTACTGGAATGGTTAGATTGGCCAGATGAAAGAAAATCTACACTTGACCACAGACTGTAGTTTGTAAAAAAAAAAAGAAGGGGAAAAAAAGGCATGAAAGAGTGCATGTGGCAAAAGATTCTGTCATCCGCTTAGACGAGAACTCTTGGAAAAACCTTGGCAAAGCAACCAGACTGTAGAGAATGGACATGGAAGTACACTTTGAGCTTTTATCACACACAAAATGAAACCTGCCCAATCTGACCCAACCAAAATTAAACTCGAGCCCCCTCAGAAAATGTCCCAACTTGAATGAGCAAAATCTGCAAGAAAGAATAAGCCAAATGGTAATTCCAAAAACCGGTTAACAAATTGAAGAACCAAGAATCAAGCCACAACACTTAGCCCGCCTGCATTTGCTCGGTAGAGAAGGGGGAGACTCAGGTAGCTCACGTGGTAGAGTCCAGTTCAATTCCAGCCGAGGCCCTTTGCTGCGTGTCTCCCACCTTCTCTTAAATAAAACAAAGTAGTTTTGACAGACAGTTCGTGATAAAGAATATGAGCAGCTCGTTTACTGTCACTACATTTAATATCTTTGGTAACCTATGATCTTTCTCTCAGAGAGCTGTCTTGGAGACCCCTCAGACACCATCGTAACTGTAATTTCTCAATTTTCTCTGTCCCTCCTCAGTTGGCCCTGGAGGACCCGGTGCATAGCGTTTCTCTCCAGCAGTTTGTCTATGAGAAGCTGAAGGCTCAGCAGGCCTTGATGGGGGACCAAGGCTTCGGGGTCCTGATGGAGACCGTGGATACAGAGCTCGTCAGGCAGCTCCAGGAGTTCCTCCAAGGACTCTGAATCACATCTACAGTCCTTCCCTACCTTACACAAACATCTCTGCCCAGTACACCACCTTCCCCCTTTTTGAACACGTACTGAAACAGCTAAGAATCTGCCCGACATGTGGACTCCTAATCCAAACCTTCCCAACCTCTACCCATGCTATGCCTTATCTATATTCAAACCTAGCCTTGTCTACTGTCCTCAGCTAACCCCCCTTCATCCCTTTCTCTATTATCCTAATTCCTTTACATCCTTTTTTTTAAATCAAGATGGGGTCTATGTGGGTACTTAAAAATGTTAAATGAGTACCATCGCATTTTTAAAAAACCCACACAAAAAAAACATCACTTAGAGCTTCCACTCAATTCTTCTAGTTTCTTCTCTTTCTGTGGTTTAAACATGGAGTGGGTAGACAATGTGACTGCTGGTATGAAAGTTGAGGGGGTATAAAGGAAAAAAATTGCCTGCAGGTGCCACAGCTGGAGCCTCGGACTATTTTATATACGGAAAACATACAGATCGTAGCAGAAATGTGGATAAAAATGCACCTGAAGGACCTAAAACAGTGTTTACAGAATATATTCTTAAAAATGAAAAAAAGAAATGTAATTTTGTATGTATGTAAAGTACAGTATGGATGATATTCTGCATGACGATATTTTACTTTTTAGTTTGTTTTTATTTTGTCTTAATTTCTCTTCCATTTTTAAAAAAAGAAAAGATATCTAATTTTGTCATAGCCAGAGGTCAAGTTTGAAGTAACTACTGAGAGAACTAGAGTTTTCTTTTTTTTTTTCCATTTGATTTGGTTTAGAGGGAATTTTTCATGACTGTAAAATGGGTGATTTTTAAATGGTTGATTTGTAAGATTGCTGAACCACATTTATATGTATATATATACAAACTGCTGCTAATTGAAGGTGTGTGTCGGAGCACTTTAATAACCAAAAATTGTTTCACATGTTCTCATCTTTTTTTCCCTCACATCGTTGGACTTTAACACAGTGGTAGAAGGGCTTGGAGTAGGTCAGCAGGATTGTGGTTAAAATTAGACATTGGTTGCATTAAGACCCTCATCTTGATTTTCTTGCTGTATTTTATGTCTCAGTGCTAACTCGTATAAAAATACTGACTGATTGCAAACTTGACATGCCATTAGCTTGCGTCTCTACTGTTTCTTTTGAACTGGTAAAAGAATTTGATCAGTTCTGACCCAAAGTGGCTGTTGAAAGGAGTTGATATATGGCGCCACTATGACTTTGAGTCAAAATACATTATTTTTCTCGTAGCTGTCCCGCTGCCTTGACAGTTTATCTGATTTGACATGTCATTGATGACTTTACACTACCACTATAAAGTCACCAATGACTTGTCAAATCACATAAACTGTCGGGGCAGTGGGACAGCTACGCGAAAAATAATGTGATGATGAAGCTGAAGAAAGAAAACAAATACTTACATTTTGACTTTAAAGGTCCAAGGTGCAGGATTTATGGGCAGAAAAGGAACATAATAATCATAAACATGTTTCAGTAGTGTAAAGTCACCGGAAACGAAGAATCATTGTGTTTTTGTTAACTTAGATTGAGCCTTTCTAAAGATAGAGTGGAAACTCTTCTACGGATTCCATCATGAGTCCAAACTGGAGGGCCTTCATTATTTTTGTGTTTTAAGCAGCCACTGTAGGGTGAGACGAGCATTTAGTTGCTTGCGACCTTAAAAGACACTTCTAAATGCCGCTAAATCCTACAAACTGGAGCTCTAATAGTTGATTGAATACATTTATACTATTGGCATGTGGAACTTGTGGTTTTTGTTTGCTCTCATCTGGTTGGTCAACCTCCCTCAGAGGGAGATAATCCTGACACTAGCTCCTTTGACACTGTGATTAGAGTTGAGTAGCAGTCAGAATTACGGCCTTATGCTTTCAGCCTTACCTATCCTTGAAACTCAAGACCTTTCTTACTATTCTGTTCAGTTTCAGTTTAACAGTAGAAGATTTCTGTACTTGTACTCTGTTTAAGATGGTCATTAACGTTTAGAACACAACACACATGGTAGAGAAATGTTTTTGAGTTATAAGTTTGGGTACATTTTGATGAGAAACCTGTTGCTTTTTTTTTCCAAAGCCTTCAATAAAGTGCAGTAATCAGCCAAAACACAAGTCTGTGTATTTACTGAGTTCAGGGTGTGTAACAAGTGAGGAAACACCAATCCTATTGATAATGTCTCGGAAAGTATATTTTCTGCTCATCTCTTCTTTGGAGTGTGTGTTTATTTCAAGCCGAGCAGGACAACATGGGACTAGCACTACTATTAAGGTTAATAACTGACTGATAGTCTGTCTGTTACCCCAGATACTGCTCTATTTAGGAGTTAAATGCTGATAGCAGGGGGGAGAGGAGGAGCATCTCTGTGCACTGAGAGAGAGAGCGAGCAACATCATCACAAACATGTACTGTTGGGTTGTGCATGCATTATCCTTGACAAGCGAGCTACGGGAGTGACCTCAGAGAACGATGACCGGTTACATAATTGGGAGATATGGGAGGTGTGACGGTTTTTTGAGCAAAACACCTAACGTTTGTGTTGTTATGTGAATGTTGTGATGATGATACTAGGCTGCCTTAAAGTGGAGCCTGTGGGTTAAAGTTGGCCTGTTGTAAGGTTGAAATTGGCCTACCAGAAACATATATTTCAAGGTACAATATGTATGAAATTTTTTTTTAGATACCCTCTTAAATTAGCATTCCCTGGTGCTCCAAGCTCACAGTCCGTACAAATATCTCCGTTGCTACCCGGGCTTACTAGCTAATTCTAAGTGTTACATCTAACTACCTATCATTAGCAGCATCTAGTGCTAACTATGGTGAATGCTACCCCAATTTGTTTTAATAATAAAATCTACAGGTGGCAAATTCTCACATGTAATTTTTCATTCTTACAATCCGAGAACGGCAGGCTCCTAGTACAATTTTACATCTTGAAAATGCTGTACAGTAGGTGTTCGCTTTTGGCTCGGATCCTGACCATGCATATCTATGTAACTGCTAGCAGTGCTGCTCAGTAGCTACAGCCTCTAAAAGAGAATACATTCGGTGCTCTTTCTACAGAACTTCTCCCAGAAGTTTAGCCACAGAGTGCTTCTTCTTGCCACAGCACGAGAAAACGGGAATCAGTGGCCAGCGTTGACCTATTATCTTAAGTGCATTAAGTGCAAGAATGAATGTACTTCTAGGAACTGGCCACTCTTGTGGCTTGTAGTGTTAAGAGGTGAATTAGGATGCTGCAACCATCTCCAGCTCCACAGCACCACCAATCCAAGGGGTGCGGCCACACATCTTTCTTCTCCAGCTCTCTTTTATCCTCACTCTCATTACATTTGCTAACAGAGCACTCTTTTCGAGACGGATAAGAGCCACAGGTAGACCATCAGTGACGCTGAGGTATTAATTATCCTGTGGAATGCATGACGAAGGAGAGTAGCACAATGAACTGACTGAATCACTTTCCCGGTTTGCTGATTTTCTTATTTATGCACCAGCGTTTATAGACATTTGTCGATGTTTTTCGATGTTAGTGGCAAGCTCTAGGTAGCTTGCCACCATTTTTTTCTATAGACCCTGTTAGGTCAATGGAACTTTCTTGCACCCAAATACTGCTGATCCCTGTACAGACTGAACTTCAGTCCAAAGTGTGTACTATTAGTTTTAAAACCTTTAAATCCTGTTTGTCTGTATCTGTTGAACAACCTGTTGTCTTCCCTCTTACATCCATGGCAACATCTGTCTCCTTAACCGCTATTCAAAGAGCAGCATCAACAATATGATGCCCGTCTATGAAATATTT
>CAEMYA010000092.1:946936-992006 GCA_903131615.1 Diplodus sargus
TCGGTTTGAGAAAAGGAAAAAAAAAAAGGGGGTCCTTTTCCTGTGCTGTGACAGTTACCTGTCATTCTGATTGTGTAAGTGCTTTTGTAGCAGTGAAGTATCAGTGGCAGTGCGTGGGTAAGTGCCTATTTGTCTCTGTGTATCGATTGTGATTAGTAGTGGCAGCTCTTGTCTTTTCTGTGGAAGCCTGTAATTAAAACCTGAGGTTCGAGCATGTGTGATCATTACGTGGCTATACCGCATCCCCTTCAAGTATGTGTATGTGTGCCAAGTGAAGTCGAGCTCAAATGTCCTCGTGTAAACCCGATTTCCTCCGTGCAACTTCTTTCTCGTGCTGCGAAAAGTCTGCTGATTAAAGTGTCACACTGATTAATGAGTTTCATAACCTAAGAGAGACATTTGCATTGAGGCGACTTACTGTACAATCTATTGTGACTGTAGTCGAGTAGCGCTGACATGAGACATGTTCTGCACAAGTGACACAATGTAGAGAGTGTGTGTGAGTGTGTGTCTTTAATGTTAACAGACAAAGCCAGGTGTTAGTTGAAGTTAAAAAAGAGAGAAAACGTGATAAAGTACCTTTCCATTGGATGAACATGAAAAAGTGCCCTCTGAAGTGTCCTTCCCGTGGAGAAAACTGATCAAATGCCCTCGAGGGTGCCTTGCTAGTGCAGAAAATGTGATAAAGTGCCCCCTGAGGGTGGACAAACATAAAGTACCCTAAGAGGTGCCAATCTTCTGTGATAATTAACTGTAAATTTGGGTTTTCTTGACAATCAGATAGCTAATTAACAGCTTTAGGAAGCTATGATGGGAATTTTCACTATTTTCAGACATTTTATAGACAACAACTTTAATCTATTGATTAGGAAAATGTTTGGGAGATTAATCCGCAGAGATAAATCATTAGTGCAGCCGTACTTTGCTGCTCTCGGGGGAATAAAAAGTAATTGCTTGAGGGCTCCCTGGCAAGTATTTGACATGAATCCCCAATCCCTAACAGAGCCAATAAATGCTTTCATACATCACCCAAAAAAGCTGTCACACAACTTGTTCTTTTGCGCTCGCCATCAGCAGTATGTCGGCGTAACCGAATGCAAATAAACACGAGATGAAGTAAAACCACTGGGAGATGAGAGAGTGTTAACACAACTAAAATATTCTGGTCATACTCTGTGGGAGAGGTGAGACAGGAATGCAGAAGACGGAGACGCTCTCTGAATTTACTTCTCATCTCAGAGCATTACAGTACTTATTGTGTTGCAGGGTGTGGGGAGTGCAGCCAATACTAATCAGACAGGTGGGCACTTGGTGTTTTTTTCGGCTTATAATGAAGTCTCTTTCTGTCTGTCTCCTGCTCATGTAATGTAATCCAGGCTGCTACGACACATCAGATTACTGGCCCATTTTTTTTTTTTTTTCAATTCCTCCTATCAAGCTAGTGTCAGTTTTCTCAAGACGTGACACAACACTTCTGGAGGTGGTGCCTGCGGCTTGATGTCAACCATGTGCACCTTTTGAGAATTAGCTTAACTTTGAAATACTCAGATTTTAGTCCTATTTTATTCTTCTTTCTTTAAATGTTTCTGATCTAAATTTACTTGATTTGTCATTGATACTCGGTCCTAGTGATGCCTAAAGGTGTGTTTTCTTATAATTCACTTCACAGCCTTGCCAGTAAAAATGTGCTTTTGTGAAGATTACGGTGCTTTGGGCCCATATATAGGGGTGATGTATGGAATTGACCACTGCATTGATTTTGTATAAGGGGAGAGGGTCCCGTTGACCTATGTGTTCCCTTATTTCCATCGCCTGTTGATATGTTACTGGGGAGAAACCAATTATCCGTCGCTTTTGCTCTGCAGCACGTAACGCCGGGTCTTTTTTTCTCTGAGATTGAGTTGCTCATTGTCCGTGTCACTTTGAAGCGCCACAAGAGATCTGTGCTTTCAACACAATAATCCCGCTCTTTTGTCCTAATGTCAAACAAACTGTCACCGTACTGAATTGGATATTGACGAAGCAGTCAGTCTTAATCAATCTCGATAAGTCTTTATCCGATAAATCAGCTGACTCTGAAGGTATCCAAAACGTGCCTTTAAAATGTTATTGGATACATGTGGAAATATCTGTAATATGTATTAAGTATACTTTTGCTCCGGTGGTGTGTGTCTCCCTTAACCCTGTGGTGTCGAGTATCTTAGCAGTGACTAAGACTGCACTCTTTCATACCTCTGGTGTTGTTCCTTTCACTTTCCACTTCCATTCAAATTGTTTCCCCGAGCTCCTGGTTTTCACTTTGCTCCTCATGTTCTTTCTTCCCGATGTTGCCATTTCTCTGGATTTCTACGCCAATGATTACGGCTTGCCAGTGTTGAACCCTGTACACTATCCCAGCCACCTGGTTATGCCTTTCAGTGTACATTTCTAGCATCTTACACACCCAGTTGCCACTAAGCGCTGGACTGTCTCAGGCGTGGCTTTGCACAGTCTGCATCTTTGGTCTGCAGACATTTAGACTCTTGAGGCTTAACATCAGATGCTATTTTAAGGATCCTCACACACCATGTGTTAATAATGACATCATGAACTACAACTATCCCTGTAAATGCTGAATCTATCTGGTCTGTCTGACTGAGAAAAATCACCATCGACCACACATTTAAAAAATCCTTACAGCGCAGCATCTGACTAATATATTCACATTTTGTCCAATTACACAAAAAATGAAAAGTCACGATCTCGTCCGTCATCTAATCCAATCATTTCTTAATGCAAAGGGAGGGCCAGACATTTCCCATCATGCCCTGAAGTTGTGCATTCAGGTGACTTGCAAGGTAATTGCTGCTTGTGTTTGCATGACATGAGAACACGTCAGGTTCAAGTCAGACAGAATCAAACCGTCCGTGCGTTGTGGGTTGATTGTCGTTTGTTGAGTCCGTGCAGACTTCATCTCAAATGAGCAAATTGTCTTGCTTAAACAGGCAGATGCAGTGCCTTGTAATTGTAAGTTGATGCTAATTTGATCATAAAGCTCCTTATGAATAAAGTCTTTACAACATTCATTTTCTTAATTTTGATTCACTGCAATTGAGCAGCGATTATAAGGAAATTCAGTACCTGGACAGATTTTTGCACTTTTGGAGTCTGGGCTGTGATTTCTGTTGTATGAGGAGCAAAGAAGCCAAGAAGGTGTAGGTGGTGCGGTGTATCATCAGATATTTGTCAGATGCTCTTGTCCAAAACGACTCAATGGGAACAAGAGGGTAAATGTCATTCACAATTTGAAGCACGTATCTCTCATGCAAACAACTAAAAAAAAGCCTGTCAAGAGTGCTTTAGTTTGAGAAGCCATGGATCTCTGTGATCTTTAAAGATGGACAAACCAACCGTTATCGTCTCTGCACTGAAGGGTTAAGTCGGTTTCTCTGTACACAGGAAATAGAATGGATATGTGTTTGCCTTAAGCAGAAATCTATCCGAGTTCCTTCTCCCGCAAATAGATGTTTCAGGCTGCCAGCGTTATCATATTGTCCCTGACATGATAGTGTAAATGGATGGAATTCTGGAAGAGAAATAATCCTAAAGTAAATCTGGCCTAATCCTCTGAAATGTCTGGAAAGGAATCATTGATAAGCGGTAGCCATAAAGGAAAGTAGATAAGGCCCCTATCTAAAAGGACTGCAACAGCCTCTTATCAGCGGTATTATAAAACTAAAATGTCCTCTTATCGGTTATGCGCTGGTTAATGGCACTCTATGCAAGGTGAATAAAGCAAAAAAAGGAATGCACAGAGAAGGTAGAGCGGGAACAACGAAAGACTGATTCTCAGGATTGTGTGTGTGTATGTGTGTGTGTTTGTTTGGGCAAGTTATTCATGTAAATTTAAGACTGAGTGGCTATTAGTAAAGAGATGAATTAAGAGAAAAGGCACTTGAATTAAGTGAGCGTAAGCACAGGAAAATTGGAAGAGAATTACAGTCCTGCATGTAAATGTGAGGAAGTTGTTGTCGCAGGATTAATGACCTCCCCCTTTTTCAACAATCTAGTCTGCTCATCTCCGGCTGCACACAACACAGGAGTCAAATACGGCAGCAAACACACAGTAAATGGAGGTGTCCGGTCATCGTGATAAGATCTGGTTGTAAAAAAAAATCTCAGAATATTCTGTACCCAGAATGTCTAGAGTGCATCTCTGCATCTACAAGGTCTATATGAAAAAAATCTGCAGAGGTGCAATCATCAGTACAGATCTTACTGGGTCAGAGTTAAAGCTAGTTTAAGACAAAAAAAATCTGATTTTATTCAGATTTTTCATGTTAGAGCCAATAAAACATATTTGTCCTGTTGCTCTTTTATGTTGTGTCATGCAGAAAGTAAAAAGTAGAGTCTTTAGTAAAAGTAAAGACACAGCGTTAAAATATTACTTTGGTAATAGACTTACATATCAAAAGCTCTTGAGAAAAATTCTAATAGTATTCAATATCTGCTGTACCTGAGTATTGAAAGTACTTCTTCTGGCAGTAAATGTGCTTAAGAACCAAAAGTACAAGTAAAAGTACGTGCAAACCAATTAACTGGCATATCATTAGATTCAGTATTTTCTCGTCAGTGGAATCAGTGTTTTTTCTTTTTTATCGGCAAATAAATTAATTAAAATGATGTACTACTTTGGCTCTGATGCACTTAAAGCAAAGTAAATGTTTAGTAACTAGTAACTCAAGTTATTAAATAAATAAAGTGGAGTAAAAGTACAAAGTAGTAAAAAAAAAAAAAAAAAGGGAAATACTCAAGTTAGGAAGAAGTACAGCACAGAATTGGACTTACGTACAGTACCTGTGCAGCAGTGCTGCTGTTGTCTAACACAGGGTTTTAGGTGACAGCACTGTCAAATTCAGGAAAACACATTTTCAGAGCGACACACAGACTCAAACATGTGTCAGAATTATCATAAACACAGTAGCAGAAATTGAAAAGATAGTGTGAACCTGTCAGTGAATACTTTTTCTTACTAACACACTCACAAAACAAGTCTTATCTTATGTACTGTGACAGAAACACAAAAATTGCAATTTTCTGTGTTTGGATACAGACATTGGCGGCAGTGTGACACCTCGGTGGCAAAACTCCCCACCCATGTTTACACCAACAGAGAAATTACCCTGGAGCAGGTGCCTATCTACTGGTCTTAGGGACACACACCGTTACTGGAACATCTTATGCGATGTGATAAAATCAATCCGATGCACAATTCATAAAGAAGTCCCCATAAAGCTTGAATCAATACCTCACCACGAAAATTGAACATTTGGTACATTACTATTATCTGCGGCGCTCTGGATACAATGGATTGTATTATACTACAGAGGTGTCCCTGTTATTGTGTCCACCCCCCTGTAGAAAACAGCAGGTCAGCCGAGGGTTTATCTGCTTTCTACTTTCACTCAGCTGCTGCTGCTGCTGCTGCTGCTGCTGCTGGCACATCTCCAAATCACAGCTGAGAGAGTGTCGCGGCGTAGCCGAAAACATGGCTTCACTCTCCACTTCATTATCCGTGTGTGTGTTGATAGTTATTAGCTGTGTGACATCCACTAAAGCCTGAGATAAAATTGTCATTGGTTAATTTCACAACACTGAATAGGTTGGTGTTAATACTTGGCACGGCGGAGAGACGATGGCTGTGAGGTTTTTCTTGTCTGATACAGCTCGTTATAATCACGCTGTCAGTCCTTGACAGATGTTTGACAGTGTGGTTCCAGGTTCACTGAAGTACCTGTAGCTGGAGTGCGTGATCAGAGAGTAGAGTAAGTGGAGTGTAACGCCATCACACACGCACACACCACATCCTTGTGTTTTCCCACTCTCCCTTCGACCCCTCTATCTTGCTCAATCTCTGTCTCTCTCTGCTGGTGGCTGATTAATATTGGATGGCAATGCTGTCATAATTTCTCAGTAATAGGGAAACAGATTACATGGCTGCATACGTGAACATTATGCATGGATTTCTCTAGAATAGGTGCACAATGATGCTTATAACGTGGTACAACTCATGCATCATGTTCCCTGTCTAATCACGGAAATGAAATGTGGTGCACAGCAGTGAAACGGCTGCATTTTCACCCGATTTTTAAGATCAGAAACAGCACAGTAACCCTTCAGATTTCAACACAAAGTGAATAGCACTCCGCAAAACTGTTGGCTGCCTCCAGCTCCCACACGTCAGCTGTCAGACTCCCACAACGGGGAGGAATCCTCAACAAGAGATTTACGAGTGCCCCGGGGGTCCAAACACCTTGTTGGATTACCTGATTGCCTGCGGTTTCAATTTTTGCATTATGGTGGGATTTACAAGTAAGGACAGGATTAGATCGACGGCAGCATTTGCTTATGGTATTATGCACCCCATGGTGCCTGTTTCACACAGTAGGGGGTGTCTATTAAGCTTAAATTGCATTTAATCTGTCATGATGTCAATGCAAATCATCACGTCAGTATGAACTCTTTATCACTTGACAGTGGATTATGTATAAGATACTGATGTGCATGTTTTTTTGTGGAGCTCTGAGATACATTAGATCGGTCTCATAATCCTCAAGCTTTGAGTTTTACTATAAGCTTTTACATCAGGAATCTTAGGTGAGTGATACCCTGTAGTGGACCTATTCACCTGGCAAACCTTTAACAATGTAATTTTGTCCCTTTGATAATTTTAAAGTAGGCCAGTTGGCCTGTTCATGCCTGTTGCCAGGCACAGAATCCCTCTAAATTTATTTAAGAAAATTAAACTCATGGCTTCTTCCAACAATTAAAAGGTGTGTTTTTTATACATAATATCTCCCTCTAGATTGTCTAAACTAATAAAACAAGAGAAGAAAAGGTTTATTTTTTTAAATTTAAATTCCTAGATTTACAGGTCAGACGTTAGGAATGTCAATGCCTGGCCCCTTGACGCTGGCCCTTCTACAAACGTAGTTTAATGGCCTGCCCAAAAGGATCCAAAGACAAGTCTGATGGGTACCAAGATTATTAGAGGCATAAGAGAAAAAAACATATACATATTTCTGCTTAATTTAATATTTTTATCATTGGTTCTTATTGTGTGGGAAGTACAGGATATTCTTACCTTGGAAGAATTTGTTCGTCTCCCATCTGGATGGAGATATGCAAAGAGCAGTAAGTTTAAATGTTCCTATAAGAAATGCAGCACTTTATTATTACTGCTACCACTCCAATGGACAGATATAATTTCTTGTCTTTGGGTTGTATGCTGTGGGGACGTCCCGTGTCCTCTTTTATTTTGTTTTTTTAATCCATATCTGTTTTTATCCATCTCTCGAGGGAAGTCTGAACTGAACTGAACTAAAAATCATCCAGATGAAACTATCAGTGGTGCAATCAGTCTTTGGTGAGCTGTCACAAGTAGATATTGCTTCACAAATCAAAAAGCTGCTGTCAGTCTTTAGAGATTGTTATGTATGGATTTTATAATAATTTCTCATTTTTAGCTCAGATCGTTTATTATCCTAAGGTGTGTACTGTACTTACGTTGCATTTTCATACATCATCCAGCACGCCAACTTGATATCTGTTGTTCAAATGGGTAAAGGAGGCACTGGGAAATTAACAATCCTTGATTGGTACAAAAAAATGTTACGGCGGTCTGTGATGCTACAGTGGAGTTGGCTCTACTTTATCATCTTTTAAATGTGTGATTCTAAGTGTTGAATACTGATATAATTCTTCTTCTTTTCTTCCCACCCTCCTCCTGCACTCGTTCACCCTCCTTTTCATTGTCTTCCTTCCTGTCCCTCTGTATAACTGTCTTTTGTTTTGATGCCTTTGATTCCCGGAATGTTAATTCTGCTTTCAGCTCCTGGCCACCCACCTGCTAGAAATGTGCGTGACATGTTTGGAGGATTGCTGCACTGGAGGTTCCTACAGATCTCTGGTGAAAAGCAGTCGATGATTAGTTCATATTTAACCGGAGGGATGGCCCATGGGTATGGTTTTGGGTAAGAGGTTATGGTTATGAAAGAAGTTCGTTAGCATTCAGGGCACTTTCTCCTCCAAGCTCTGTTCATTTCTGACCCAGCCTCAGTCATGTTGATGGCACAGTTTCTCTTTGCTCTTTGTGTGTCCTCTGTGTCCCTGCTCTTGTTCCCTCTGGCTTTCTGGATCCTTCTAAGTTTTGTACTTATTTATTCAATTCTCCTTTGCCTGCCTTGTTTTGCCTGCATTTTGGATTGATTAGATCAGCTTTGTTAACAACGTTTGTTTAAGAACCTGTCTGCCTCAGTGTCTTGTGTTTGGGCCCTTTAGCAAAAACACAACAATATAGTCCAGGCCTAATAGAGTGATAAATGGCTGTGAAAATGAAACCACAACTGTATGTACTCGTTTGAGCAGTGAGGAGAAAATAGGGGGTATCCAGAAAATTGATCCCAGGTCCTGCGATGCTCTTTGTGTGTGCTCTGTGTCCCTGTTCTTGTGTCCCCGTGGCTTTCTAGTTCTAGCTCAGTTTTGTATTTGTCTTTATTTTCTTCTTGGATTCCCCTTTGCCTTTCTTTGTGTTGCCTGCATTTTGATTTTTTAGCTTAAACATAACAATATAGTCCAGGCCTAATTCTTGATATTACAAGTGGGATTATAGTTTTGAACTTGTATGAAGATACACTACTTATACGTTTAATTTATTAATCACTTAAGATTAATAAAGCACTCGTAATTAGGGGCACCATAATAATGTATAACTGCAGAGAATTGCATGAGCTTAGTGGCCTCACGTGGGGCACCATAAACAGTGTAGGAAGATACACCAATCAGGCATAACATTATGACCACTTGCCTAATATTGTGAAGGTACCTCTTGTGCAAAACAGCACTGACCTGTCAAGACATGGACTTAACATCTATGAGGGTGACCTGTGGTGTATGGCACCAGGGCATTTTATAGTGGATCCTCTGGGTCCTGTATGTTGGGGGCGGGGGTGGGCCTCTATGGATCAGACTTGCTCCAGCATGTCTTACAGATGCTCAATCATATTAGGATCTGGGGTATTTGGAGGCCAGGTCAACACCTTGGGCCTTGGGGGTGTACTTGGTACCACAACAGTGTTTGGATGGGTGGTGCGTATCATGTGGCATTCACATGAATGGCAGCACCCAAGGTTTCCCAGCAGAACATTACATTGTGATGAGATGATCAATATTATTCAAGTCACTTGTCAGTGGTTTTAATGTTGTGGCTGGTCGGTGTATACTACTATTAAATGTATACATCACTTCAGATTAATAAAGCACTCATATATAGGGGAACCAACTCTGTTCTTTTTTCTCTTTGACTGATCTTTGACGAAAGGAAATGAATCAAATTCGACTAACAAGGTTAACTTAATCAGTATCAATCAAGGTTACCTTAAATCAACTTGAATTAATTTTAATCAATTTCAAATCAATATAATCAATCTCATCACTGAAGTAGTGACTTCTACACATGGTTATCATTGGTTCTCCACAGTAAAACAAATCTCCCCAGACAACAACAAACAATTAAATATATTTATTTGGCTAAATAATTTAGAGTAAATGAATGAAATGGCTAATCAAACAAATGACAAAATTAACAGGTAACAGAATGAAGCTGAGACTGTCATGACTAATGTAATGAGTTAATAAGTGACATGTTGCTGATAGTGAAATTGCAGGTAGGGTTAAGGCAGTTCAACATTAAGAGAACAATTTAATGCTAACAGAGCCTTAACTAAACTTCTCCTAAAATCAAAGATATTTATTCAACGCCAAAGGGACACTAACTCAGATTTCATACGTGTGGATCCAGTAGGATGAAGGAATGGATACTTGTCTGAGCGTCGTTTTGAGAGTCAACAAGCCATATTTACTCATCCTCAGCGGCCTTGGCTGTACCTGCTGGGTGTCAGTCTCGATCTAATACCCTATCTGAGAATGCATTATCACTATTTCAGAAATAATCTTGGTCCATACAAACTCTCCTAAACATGCATAACACACATTCACATACACTGGGCATGTTTTTACTGGGGTAACAGGAGGCAGATTGTACACTCCTGCTGACTCTTTAATGTCACCTACTTATTTAGTTTTACTTTAAGTCTGTATTGTGCACGTTAAAAGTACAAGAGCTAGTTTTCAATGACACAGAACATAGATATCTTCACCCGGGAAGGAGTTTCCCAAAACGTTTATTTTCAGTGACCTACAATGCTGTTTACATGTGAATAAGATTAATTTGGGCATTTTGCTAGCAAGGGGGGCTGGCATATCCCCTTACCCCACCTCAGATCACCCACAATTGAGAACTAAAACGCAGCCCCAAGTGACCTTATGATCTTTTTATCCAGCTCAATTAACAGCCGTCCTCTGATTACATAGTCTGTGAGAGAATTCATCATCACACCTTTACCCCCCCTCCATCCCCCTCCTCCCTCCACTGCCGACAGGTGGAACAAATGAAAATGATGTAACAGCGCTCTGCAGAGCGAGGGCAGGAGGCAGAAAAAGAAAAAGTTGTTGGTGGGGAGTTCATTGACAGTCATCTGCGATTCTGTGGTGAGATGCAGGCGGAGGAAGAAGAAAGGGGGCTGAGATAAGAGGAGAGGCAATCTCAGAAGTGAATACATTAAAAGCTGGAGCACTTTGATGAAAGTTGTCAGAAGCTATGAAATACATAACAATGAACAGCTCTGCAGTTGCAGCTCTTTGTTCCGCTTAATACAGTGGGTTCATAAACAAAAGCAAGGTGACTGGTAATGGTGTTATTTGCGGAGCCTCTTTTGTGATAAAAAAACACACATTCCTGCTGAGTGAGTTCCGTATTGTTGTGGTGGTGAAGCTGACCCTTTGCTGCAGTTTTGAGTGAAATGATCGGCATGTTTTGCTAGTTATAGACCCACTAAAACTCAATTTCTGTGAACCTCAGGCGTGTAGATGCAGGCTCAGAACAAGCTCTACATCCATACGACTGCTGGCATTAGTCTCAGTGGTGCAGGAAACTATATGAAACCCGCATAAGGGATCTGAACTCCCAAGCACACACACAGCACACTGCAGCGTGTTTGCTCAGGCACACATAATCCCTCGCATCAACGTTCTCCTTTGATACTTACGTAAACACTCATGCACAGTAGAAGGTTAACAGCAGTTGGTCTTTCTTGGACAGCATGGGGTCGAATCAGCTTTAGAGGATTTAAGGAACAATCACAAACTCTAAGCCTCTGAGGAAAACAACGCTTCAGTCAACAGACATGCATGAACTGCTTCCCATTCATTTCTCGTCTCTCTTTTTTTGGTGTTCGCCTCGGCTTGTACCTTAAATTCACAAGTGTATATGCTGTGAGTAAGACGATGGAGGGGAAGTCTCATTTTAGTCTTCATCTTGTTTTAAGTTAAAGATAACTCAACGTACGGCAGCTGAACTCGCTCAGTACACTACATAAATGTCCAAACTCAATATATATGTGTGTGTGTGTGTGTGTGTGTGTGTGTGTGTGTGTGTGTGTGTGTGTGTGTGTGTGTGTGTGTGTGTGTGTGTGTAGGCAGTCCAAACCTGGTGTGAAATATGGTATTAATATTGAACCTGGGCTGTTTTGAGGTTGTGGGCGTCAAGTGGAAGTGGAATTTTCCATCAACATGCTTCACAGGGGTGGAAATAACTGTTTGTCATGCTTTATATTAGATACAGTATACCTATACAGAATCTTACGCACACACACACACACACACACAAACACACACACTCATGCGTACCATAAATGCACACAAATCCCAGAGCCTAGCATTTCAAACATGGTTAGCAGTGGTCAAATATGCACAGCATGTAGTTCACAGCAGGAAGCGGCGGTGTGATTGGTAGCTACTGTCAGGGCAATCCATTTGGCATTGAGAGCTGTTAGACTACTATGAACAACAAAGCCACTAAAGTTCAATAGCAAAGTATTGAATCTCTCTCAGTGCTGGTGTGAGGTTTTTACGTACTGGTTTTCATCTGCATTATCACTCAGAGTGTTTAAACAGCATGTTGACAGTGGTTTCCAGTGGTTTGGTGACAAGAAAGCACAAAGGAAACAATACAATGAGCACACAATACATTACATTGGTAAACATTTCTTGCCATCAACAGTGATTACTCTGCTGTCCAGTTACATTTAAAGGAAAAATCTATTCCTTTTAGGACAACAATGTAGACATCTTGGCCAGAGATGGTTTGAAACAGGAGTGAAAGAATCCAATCTACGTCAAACTGGAACAACCATCATTTGAACTGAAGTGGTGGCCTACAACATTACTTATCACCCACCTACAATGCAGTACTGAGTTCCCTCCCCAGACATCTAAACAACCATTCACAACTGGACTCACCAAGCCTCCCACAAGCAACCCAATGCCGGTTGGGTCGAGGACTCACAAGGGGCCCCTAACGACTCTGAAACTCAGAGCTCACGTGTCCTTAATGACTCTGTTAGTATACAACACAGGGTATAAAAGCCTGTGACTCCCCTCCAGTTAGTTCGAACTGAAGAAGCCCGAAGAAGGTGAAACGCCTTAAAGAAACTGAAACAAGTCCAGTTGCCTACAATACAGCATCTTTTAAACGGTGTTTACTTTCGTCCACCATGTGTCAGTGTCATGTGATGTCAACTTGGCAACTCGTGTACTCCGACTTGACGAGTTGCTTGTCTGACTTGAGAGGGCATTCACCTTTTTTTTCCTATAATCACAGCAGCGCATTAATGCACAGTGACAACGAAACTAAAATGCAAAACCATGACAGATAGTGGTGCATTGATGAGGCCTGTAGCTCTTTAACACATCCCACATTTCCACTGCCCACATCATATGTGGCCTATAACCACTTGGCCGGAGGGACAAAAAAATGCCACTGTCAGAAAAGATTATTAGCGCAAACTATTCATTCACACTTGTAATTACTTCCAGTTGTTGCATTACCTGTGATTGTGCTGTTGTTGCAACTGTGTGGTGGCAGCTCAATGCATATCTCAGTTCTGCATGTTTGGCACGTTGGCTTGGATTCTGCTGCAGGCTGCAGTTATTTACATTAATATTGTAGTTTTTTAAATGTATCCTTTATCTGCTATGCAAGAAGTATGGTTTGCTTCTACATGCATGTGAGCGTGAATGTATTAGATTTATCTGATTTGCTCATAGTGTTTTTATGCTGTGTATAGTGTATAAAAACAGCGATAATCAGTTTACAAAAGCACAGGGTTTATATACTCATCCTCGGGGGATTTGAGATGAATCATTGGCTAATATTAGTTGGCTTGGTGTTAGCTGCTGGCCTCTTATCCATTATTCCTCCCTTTGGATTTCCCTGTGACATAATCCCTTGTTCTTGGGGAGGATACAGATAATATTACTAGAATGACAATTCCGAATATCCACACACACAGACCGTATTAAAGCTGAGATAAACAGGCGCTGCGCTGAGGTAACAGTTATGGGACGTTTGACAGAAATGTTCTGTCTTGTGTTCATTTCATAAGGCCTTCTAGGTTTGTTTTTGTGGCAGATTGACAGAACTCCAGTCCTTAGTCTTTTTCTACAATGAAAAGGATACTGTTCATATGTAGTTTCTGTATTTCTATGAGTTATGACTAACATACATGTATATCTATATTGAATGTTATAGCAACTGTAGCCTTACTCATTTATGGTCAAGCAAACAACATGTTACCAGAATGACTAGGTAGGTTGATAATGAGTGATCACGAATCAATTCTTATAAAATTCAAATACTGGTAGAACATCAATTTATTTTCAAAATACAATTAATTTGTGACAAAGAAAAGATAATACATTCTCTACAAACTGGTGTTATTACATTTAAGTCATTTAGTAGCCTCATCATGGGTTGGATTTTGTTTGGCCAGTTGTTGAAAAGCAACAGACGGGAGCTCTGCAGTTAAAATGAAGGAATTACTTTGTGTTCTATCTAATTCATCGATCAAGTAACTTGGTGATTTTGCATAAAATCGAGCCCATGTAAGTGAATACAATAGGTTTCTAATGAAAATGTTTGAATAAAGGTTGTTTCACAGTATATGTGGCCCATTAAATACACAGAGAAACACATTTTGACAACAAACCATTGTAACTATTTAAGGAGTGCTGTGGCAGGAACACTGCTGACCATCACGTAATCTTTATTTATTTGAATAACTTTTTGCAAAACAGACAAATACTTGATCACACACACAGAGGCCTTATTGCAAAAGCACAGTATTAAATGAGCATTTTAGCTTTTCTCAATGTTTCCCCTGACTTATACTCCTCCTTTGTTTATCATTTGGTTTAACAACCTCAGACAGTAGATGTTCAGTCAGAATAATAAAAGTGCGCCTCTGATTTTAGCAACTGAAAATGCTCGGTGGTCTTGATTTACAGATTCCACTGGTGAAAATGGAGACCGTGTTAATGAATCAGATTCCTCCAATTTCTGTTCAACAGTAGAAAACGCCTTATAATAACCATTTTTGATAAATGGTCATTTACATTTTTTTTTTATTAAACTCGTATTATGCTTATCCAACTGTCAATAAACAATGTATAGAACGGCTGCAGGGGTGGTCTAAATGACCAAGGAAAAGATAAGGAGCGAATCTAACCTGAATGAATATGATTTATCTAAGGAAAATAAACAAACATAAGTCTGCTGTTGCAGCCTTGAGAGGCAATAGATACAAACTGCATTATGATATCAGGGTGTGAAATAAGTGAGAGTAGAGGCCTTGACAGGCTGGTCTGTCTGTGTTTACTCCTCCGGTCTGAGAAGACCACAGGCACACATGGACATCTAATCATCATCACAGTCTCTGTGGCTGATGGTAATGGAAAAGCTGGCCTGCGTCATTATCATCATCAAAATTCAACATGTGAGTCTGCCTGGTGTCCCCACGCACCGCTCTCCATCTGCACCTCCTCTAGGTTGAAGAGGGTGTCACTATCAAACAAGAGTCTGACCATACTGAAGACCAAAAAGCGTCACACCACAAGTTGACCGTCATCTAGGGTGGAAACACAAAGCATCTTTGAGTTTGTTCACAATCAGTACGGTTAGATGCAATTCCATGTTTCATGGTTATACTCTCATGGCTGTGTGCTGCTCCTGGAGTGATGAAGTGTTGTGTTACTTCCTTCTGTCAAATACAAAACTATTTTGGTGAAAAAAACCCAGAAAATACAGCATACCAACTAAGTTTGTGAGTGCATGCAGAGCTGATGGCGAATGTGATGGTGATGAGAGCGCTTTGCCCAGTCTCCAGGCTCAGACATTTACTTGAACTTCATAGAGCTGCATAGTAATGGACATTTTTAGGAACTTTCCAGATAAACATGCTGACAGTGCTAATCTATCTCTTCTGGTCTCGGGAACTTGGAGTCATTTGTTATCTGTGATGCATGGTGCCTCTCTGATGTGCTGTTCATTCTAAATGTGTTCGCGCGTGTGTGTGGGTGGATGTGTGTGTGTGTGTGGGAAACTGGATGATTTCAGACTTGTACACTGGGACGTGATCCATCTGAGTAACTCACAAAAACACACACACCAGCGCACACTATATACAATAGAAAAATCCCATTCAAGTGTGTGAGACTAGGTATCAATCAGCGGTGATGAATCAGGTTCCAGCTTATTTATATGCTGTGTGTGTGTGTGTATGTGTGTGTGTGTGTGTGTGTGTGTGTGTGTGTGTGTGCCTGTGTGTGCAGTATATATGCCTTTTGTTCTCACGAGGGCATCGTAACTTCACCTGCAGCCTGAGCAAGAGAGCTGCTTTTTAAATAAATTAACAGCCTGTTAGTCTCAGTGGGAGAAAGAGGAACCTCAGTTCACACTCACAAACACACACAGCATTAAACTGTTTCCTCGAGCAGTACTGTGGACTCTGAGTGTTTCTGCATGCATGAGTGACAAGGATGGCCTTTCATTTCGCAGGACGGCATGTAATGTTTGTGCCACTTACTCGTACTTGCGCCTGTTTGGTAATTTCCTGGCTCAAACCAAACCTGCCCATGCCGAGCTGAGTGATGTGGCGCAGCTGAGGATGTGTTTATGGAGACTAGACTGCACATTGTGTGTGGCATAAAATTGCAGAATTTGTTTCTGCCTGGTCAGACCAATCCCTTGGGCAGACATAGATGTTTCCACACTGAGCTTAAAAGCCTGCAACTTCGCTTTACCATGACCTGGATGACTGTGAACCTCCATGTTGCAACATCCATGTTACTGTCCATGCCAAATAAATAAGCTTAACAAAACGATCTACTTTTTGTCGCTTTCATTCCGATGTGATTTTTTTTAAAAACTGGCTGTTCTTACAAATAATATCTATATAGTCTTGTAGAACCAGGGGGATCCTCCCCTTTCAGCTGATCAATGCCTGAAGCCATCAGTAGCAGCTGACCCCTGCAGTCCCTCCTGGTGACCACCCGCTGCTCTCACTCAGCATGACCTCTTATGTGCACTTCAACTGATCCCAAATACAGGGAAGGATTGAAGCACGAACAAAGTGAGACAGCGAGAGAGCTACAAACTTGTACATATTTATAAATATCGATATGTGTTCTATGCGCATGTCTTGTTTTGATCACGGAAGTTGTCTACATTGAGGAAAAAATGTGGATAGTTCTCAGAATATATCAGCATGTTTTCTTCCTGTATGTTTTTATTGAAGCCATAACTGTATGTTATTTTGTTTCTATTCCGAAGCAATACACATTTATGTATGTATTTTTATGGAACATATCATTTTGACCTCATTTTTGAGCTTGTGAGATTAGAGGGTGTCGAACAGCTGCAGCCTGCAGTATTCTACCCACTTCGATATATGTGGCCTGCTGAGCAATATAATGACACCTGCTGCAGCCTACAATAAAGTGGATTGATGCTTTTAGGAAATTGACATGATTCATTTCAGTTATGAATTAGAGCAAATGATTAAAGCCAGAAGACCTCATGCCGTGACTGCACCACAGCTGACCTTAGGTGCAGTATATTGAAAGCTCCCTCCTCAATGACACATCTACTAGATGTGTACTGATCTGGTCACAGCTTGTTACTGTAAACGGTAGATAACATTGGATTAATTAATCAGCTGCAAAAATGGGTTTGCATTTTGGATGAGTCGCCAGATTGTTTGCAATTCTCCCCTTTCCAAAAGTATGTTGCCCTTGTCCATTGGTGTTCCACAGGAGTCAATCCTTGGCCCTCTGTTGTTTTATAATTGCTGTTGTATTTGGTTCATAATCACAAAACGAATGATCTGTTTTATGCTGATGATGACTACTACTTTTCTGTAAAGCCTATATATGATGGCAACAGTAACATGTGTGCCTGTGTGTCATGATTCTAAGAGCTAAATGTCAAAGAACGACCTACAAGTAATCAAAAAACATCTTCATCTTAAAGCCTTGGAGCTTCCTCTGGGAAGATGGCCTCCACAATTAGGTCCCCTTGGACATGTGCCTTTTGAGGATATATTCATATCTTCATAAAATCCAGAATAATCCCAGCTAGATTTGTGCAACCACCTGCATTCAATGATCATGCTAAAAGAAAACAACAACTCAATTTTAGACAAGTGCTGCTGCCAGTCTGCTAACCAAATCAAGGAGCCATATAACCATATAGCATACACTATATTGCCAAAAATATAGTGCTGGGATTTTTTCTGATGAATAAGACAAAAGCAGTTAGAAGCGTGATGTGCTTTTTTTCCTCTCAGTGCTTTGGAAGTTCTTTGAGTCCATTTAATGAAAGTGTCTGACAAAGCAATCCTACCACAGAACCCGCCAGAATATTGCTTTACAAGATGTCTCTTTTTTGTCCATTCTCAATCTGATTTGCAGGTCTAACGATACTTACTGTATAATCCTCATAATAAGCATTTTCTTTATGAGTTCTTTGAGACACCCGAAGTAAGGGAATCGTTAAAGTGCTGCAAAGGTGTCTGTCAGTAACTAGAATTTGTGAATATGATGTGCTGATAAAGCAGGATCAGCAAAACTGCCCAACATATGAGGGTGTCCGTATATATTTATCTTTACTCCTCAGTATGAAGAGAGACCTGACCCTAAAGTGCGACAATGTTCGTTTTGTCTCTCTTGGCCTGGACTAATCAGCCTTCATCATCAGTTAGGACTTCCCTTTGCTGGGAAAGCATCAGGTTTACTTCTATTATTATTTATTAATTAATGCTTCGTATAGTCCTAATCTTGCTGACTATTTTCCATTCACCAAAGCCTAAAATTAGCCTAAACTTCTTTTAAACTTTTTCAGAGCTTCACTTTTGCTCCCTCGAACTATAATTGAGGCTTTAAGCCAGAACCACTGAGTTATCTAATGGTGGCTGCTCCTGTGTCAGGCAGACAGCCAAGGGGACATTATTATTAAATCTTGTCTTAGCTATTTCATTTGTATTCAGGAACGGGGACACATTGTTCCAAAAGTTTGCCTCAGGTACAGTGGAAACACTGCACATCCACACTTGGCTGTGATTGATCCCCATTGATTTTTTTTTACCAGGGCTCCTTGTACTGTAAGATCCTCTCTTCCAGACAGATTTAATGTCCAGGTTGTTATTATGTGTCTGCGGTAGGGTTGCGGATGAGATTTAGATAAGGGCCGCTGCAGAGCGTTGCGAGTTAACGCGTTAAATGATTTCCTGTGTGGGTTGGTGAGAAAACCATACCTGTCATTCAGGGCCTACCTTCTGTTTCTCTTACAGGATGATTGTGCCTGTGCTTTCACATTGCTGAGCTCGGCACGTCTGTTAGGCGCTTGTGTGTGTACATGCATGTGTTTCTGTGTGCAGTGTGCTCGTCACTCTTATAGTGCGCTGCTGCTGGTTGGGAGCGGTGTCGTTGCGGTTGCAGCGGTGAACCCGGAGACCTCGCCAGACAGACAGAAATGATGTGATGAAAATTGCACATGACCACCTTTGTTTCTCACCCACCTCCATCGCCAAATGACAGACCCTGATAGACACTCAGCTGTCAGTAGGATGCTGACTGCTGGATGCTGCTGACTTCTGATGGCTCACTCTGTTGTGAGCATGCAGCACCTTCTGTATACAGTCGACTTTTGTCACACAGATGAATTCATTTTAAAAGCATACATAAGAGAAACATGAAGGTTCGTCTCTCTTATTTGAATAGTTTCTTCATCACTTATAATTGTAAAAGTTATATCTATGCGCTCTTATGCACTCACTATCAATCTCATCCCTCTAGATTCTGACGTGTCTCCCAGCCAGGGGCATTAAATCTTTATTTGAGGCAACATTTCGAGCACATATGTTTGAGGGCTGACACGGTGCCATTACTAATGTGTTATTGGGCTCGGCTGCCTCTAAATCACAGACCACCGGCGATTGGCAAATGTAATGCTACCACGGCATGTCGTGATTTCTACCCCTCTGTTCTCCTCTCAGATTTACAACTTGTCGCTGGAGTGTCATTCAGAATGATTAAGGCTGTTTATTAGTCCCAGGCCCCCCGACTGCCGTCCAGTAATCAATCAGATACTTTACAAGTCCAGAACACTCCGACAAGCGAAATTACACATCTGATTTCTCATCATTCTCCCTTGGATATCTCTCGTTAATCACACTTTGAGTGGTAGAGCCGCTTACGTCTTGTAGAATAACACACATGGACAAACACACATATAAAGACATCTATCTTTTCCTTAAAGTGTAAATCTACACTGAACAATTCTCCACATCGCTGTTACGCCTGTTACGTTCTTAGTGTATATTGCTTACATGACTACAATAGAATATAGGACACAGAGTCCAGTCATAATGGCTTTAATCACAGATGAATTCTCAATTTCAGATTACCATTAGAAGCATATTTTGACTTACTTAAGTCAACATTTAATGAAAGCATCATGATGTTGTGTGTATGCCATTTTGTAAGATTTGCCACCCCCCACAGTTTATAGGCGCAACACCACTGTCGTGAATTCAACTTAAATTGCCCCCCGGGGACAAATAGAGTTCCTTGAAGGTCTGTAACAATTTGTCAGACATAAGGTAGGTGCTAACTCCAAACAAAACTCATACATCATAACAATGTTATGTGTTGAGAACTTGTATCTTGAAGTAAACATGTTTGTGATAGATTTCCCCCTTAGGGATCAATAAAGTTCTATCTTAATCTACACTTATACGTCATAATCTATTTGTTGGTAACATTTTGTATTATTAAGATAAGTCTGCACAGTAACTAGTAACTAAAGTTGTCAGATTCTGTAAATATAAGATTTGCCTCTTGATTTATGTGGAGTAAAAGTGTAAAGTGGCATAAAAATGGAAACACTCAAGTAAGTACAAGTGCCTCAACCTCAACAACATCACTTACCAGAACTAATTGTTTCTTCCTCAACCAAATATTTTGAAAATGCATGTTTTTCAGAGATTATGCTGACAGACACAATACAAAACTTTTATAAATGTATAAAGCTTCCATGTGATCGTTGTTGCTAAGAGAGCAGCATCCCTCCACTGAGTGGGGTTAAAAAAAGGCAGTGTGTGTATTGTTTATTCTATTACATCAAATAAAACATTTTATTGCACTAGAGAGGAATACAAGAAAAGATGAAAGTTGTTTCCGTGACTCAGCTGGAGAGTTACAAATGCGTGGCCTGTGGTTTGATGTGTGGCTGTGTGAACCATCTGGACAAACAACATTTTCAAAAGAAAATGAGAATATACCTTCTCTGTGTTCCTTAAAGCTGATGCTCCTCTTAGATCTCTGAACGTGTTTGGGACTGCATGGTTTGGATTTCATTGGATGGCGGTTTAATACCGTTCACTGGAACTCATTTACGCATCTTGCCACCTACCTCTCTCACAGTTGGTGTGATATGCAGATGAGCCCCTGCCTGTTCATTAGCTACAGTGCGGGTGAACTTGGTGGGGGTGCGGCAGTGTTTTTTCTTTGCATTGTTCGACAAAGGCCAATCACGGGCCAATTTCCCAAATGGTAAAGAAAACCTGTGGTGCTCCCCGGTCCGCAGCTGTTCCGAGACTATAAAGCGGAGAGTTTTTGTTTCGACAGCAGCCATCCTTTTGTGTCTGTCCTTATCACTTGCATCCCCTGATTTGCAAAATGACTCATCCAGTTCCTCGAGCCTTTCGGGTTCAACACATTCAGGTGCTCTTAATTTTTTTGTGCCTCAGGCGAATATGCAAATGGGCACATTTCTAATTGCACAGCATAAAATGCAATTGTGTGCTTTAAAACGCTGAATCTGAAGCTTTATTTTTTTCCCCCCCTTTTCGTCTATTCGTATAAATGATGTTATTAAAGGCAGAAGGCGGATTGGGACCTCTTAAGGCACAGATAGATAAGTATTTTCATGAAAAGATATGGATCAAAGAGCAGGTCCTGCCGTTTGAAGCCTGATGCAGTCACTCTTCCTGTTTTAGAAAATTATAGCACACTCACTCGAAGCATTGGCTGAGGGAAGCAGCAGCAGCAGTGCCCCCCCTCCTCCTCCTCATCTCCGTCCGTCTCTGCATCTCTGTAAATGTCTGTGTTTGCATCTCTACAAGCAACAAAGACGCAGCTTTTCATATCTCACACTTCCACCCGGAGGTGGGCGAGAAAACTAAAGTGGCGTTTGTGCGATGACGTAGATTCGAAGTTAATACTCCTCCAAAAACGGCTGAATTTTTAATTTCTTTGATTTGTTCCGTTGCCATTTGACTCCCTTGATCGAGTGGAGTGGCGTCAGTCTACCCTGAAAAATAAATCAAAATGGATGGGGGCTCAGAGCAGAGTGGGAGCTCTTGAGTCACAGAGACATTTCATGAAAAAAAAGCTTCCAGTGCAAACACTATGGCACAGAACAAAGAACAGACCCTGTCGTTTGAAGCTTGGCACGGTCCCACTTCCATGTTTTCTGGAAAATTACAGACGCACACCTCACATGCAACTCTCTCTTGCTACCTTTGCCCCTTCTTCTAGGTTATAAAAAGAGCTTTATGTGGAAATCCTGATGTTCTACAATTTGCCACATGACACTTTAAGTCTCTTATACTAAATAAAAAGGAGTTGAAGATGAGATAACAGCCTTTTCCCTGCTGTGTGCCACTGTGTTGGAACACAAAAACAACTTTGTTGTGTTTCTTCTGTCTTGGGATGGAAGACGAGCAAAACTTTCACAGTAGCTTTAATAACCTTTATGACTCTGAATGCCCCCATGCGTATTTAAGGCCTGACCTGCCCTTGATGTTTACAATTCAGGCAGAGGCAGAGTAAGGCAGGGATAGTTGGATTCACAATTTAGCTCCCCACTTGCTTTTCTTCCGATATTGTTGAATCACAGGAAGATACTAAGTTCTCAGAATCTTTGGCCCCAGTCCCACTCCCAGAACTACTCTACACTTGTGGTAGAGATTAAAATGAAATTACAGCTGCCGGAAAACATACATCTTGAGAGCCGCATCAGCTCAAATGTAATAATTTGAGTTGATAATTTGATGGATATTTGAAATACTGTACAGGGCATAAACTCTGGGGGGCAAGGTTGTTCAGATTATTTTCAATAAATCACACACTGTGCCGTTTAAGATCTTAAAATGTGCCGTAATGACTGAAGTGTTTAAGTATTTTAGACCAAATCAGCAGCATATATTTGCAGGAATCAAGGCAGAGAACCTGAGCTGCATAACATCAGCCTCAAAGCCTGAATTAAATCTGCATGCATATTTATTACTCATAAGATTTTCAAAATATATTTAATCACTTAAAATGTACGACTGAGCAATCATTTTGATTTGCATTTTACACTGATGTTAATGCAATTACCATGATCTAAAATGAAAATAAATAGAAAACATTGCTTGAAAATTAGATTCATGTTTGCCACATACACATCTTTAAATAAGTCAGCTGGTTGCAAGCTCTTTAAAATTTCATTCTACAGTAAATAATAGATTAAAGATGCAGATTTCAATACCCAACTCAATATTAAGAACCTCCTCATGTGAAACGTGGTGTGATGTGCTGAGGTGTTCCGACATGAGTGATGGTGATGTGGTTTAAAATACTGAGCCGCTGTCTGCTGAGACGCGTGTGCCGTAAATATGGATGAAGAAAGGTCGTTATAGAAAGTGCACAAACAGCGTTCCTTCAGATCTTGATGCTGATAACGTGTAAAGTTGACCAATAGCCAGTAACAGCTGACTTGTTGCTTATCACCACGGCCAGCTGTGGATATGTGTATTTAGCAGCATAAAGATGAGGTCCACTGCAGCCGAGAGATGCATGCAAGATCAGTTACAGAAAAATAAAAACAGTCACCAGAGACTGAAAACAATTATAAATGACCTGGTATGTTCTACTATAATTACTTTCTTTAGTTTATCATATTTCCTGAATATGATGAATGTGTCATTCGATACCGAAAGTTGTAGTTCAGCAACTCTTTGTTGAACATGCTGAGACTGCAGTTTACCTATCAATACGGTCCAGTCTGCATAGCTAATGAGGATAAAGTTTTGTCTCTATAGCTGAAGTATTTGGTGAGATGCTTAATTAAGGCCCCAGAGACGGTGCACAATGTTGATCCGAGTAATCAGAGGTTTGTGAGTTAAAGGAAATTTCCCTTCCATAGATATTGGTCTTCACATGCAGAAGCAAACATGTGTTTTTATGCAAACCAGAGGTTCACTCAACCTCAGCTGCAGTGGAAATGCCCTTGATCATTATATATCTGACCCTAAACTTCAAGACGAGACTGTGTTTGTAGTCGGCAGCTAGCAGGACAGTGATGGACGCTGTGGTGAAAGAGGATATACAGATCAGAAATGCATCAATACATTGAACCCAAAAGTGCTCAATTGCAGTAAATGTCTCAAAACATTCATTGTAGCAGCAAATTATTTAAAGCAAATCATGGAGCGCTGAGACAGACCACCTGATCCGTTTGTAGTTTATTTCATGATAGATTGTTTTTTATATCTACATTAACAGCCTTGTCTGCAAATCTACTATAAGTAGCAGCTGTCAATGGAATTTAAATGTAGAAAATAGTTTTCCTCAAACAGATACAGTATATCCTTAATCAGGCAGTACACTGAGATCACATTTCTTTTCGTGCTTTGTAATATCAAGAAAATCCCTTTCAACTTGAAAGAGTTATTCAACACCTACCTGAGGAGACATGTTTCATTGCCCTCACTGATTCAAGTGTCTTGCACCTCTGATAACACCCCACATTGGGTGTGATCAGAAGTGTGTGCTGTTGCACACAGCCAATAAGGTATTTTGAGTTGTTCTTAAAGCTGGGGTTTTGTCGAATTGCTAAAATTGCATAAAATTCAGCAGTTATCTTTACCATTAGTGGCAGAAGTAGGAGTCAAGAGTCAAAACGAGCGAAAACGACCTCTCAAATGTTCGTTCATACATGGATTATTTTTATTTGAAGTGACCTCTGTGTTTGTTTTACAGTGGTGCTGTGGACTATGAAATGACTTTACAGAGTTAATTAAGAGTTGTGTTTCTCTCTTTTGTTGATTGTTTCCAGCGTGTTGTATTTGTCGTCAAATCCAACATCTGGCGTGTTTGGGTGCAATCAGAAATGTGCTTAACTCCACCTGTGACCACACCTGTTTAGGATGTCAGGATGTAAATTAGTAGAGGTCAGCAAGGACAAGATTGTAAGCGACCAGTTCTTCTTATTATTATTATTGCGGTCTCACTTTACAATGATGTACACAACTAACTTACTAAGGAACGAGTGAGGAATGAATTCAGAATGACTTGATAAGGAATGAAATCTAATTTTTGAGTAATCCCTGAATAACTGTGATTCTAGGACTTTTTACTATAGAGGTCAGTGATAGGAAATATTATAGAATTTTATTTTATTTGATTTGACAGTCAGTTGACGACAAACAGAAGTTGCTATAGATTTAAGGCTGGCCTTGGTTAATATCTCGTCACAGGGAAATGAAGGATTCACGTTGTTTACCAGTTGAATTTTTAATAAGACGATTTGAGGGAGCTTATATATTTCATGAGCCCCTTCAACTAAAGTCATAAATAATACTGAATAGTTACTTGTACTGGTAGTTCTTCTTTTCTTAACCATATTCTGTAGCATTAGTCATTACTTTTTAAAGTCATTTCTGATTAATTCCGTACTCGCCTCAGTAACTACTCACATGTATGTGATGTTATTATTGCCATTATTATTACGAGTAACAGTAGTCTTATTATGTTTGTGTTTGTTATTTGTTGCACACACATAGATACAAAAGGGAAAAGGAGATTTATGTGAAGGTGTGGTAGAAAATCACCCCCAAAGTACAAACATACAGGATTACAATGTGTTTTGAATATTTGTGTTCAAAAATTGCACATTTTAAAATAAGTGCAGGATAAGGATTGAAATGCAGAGATGTAGGAGAGATTCACGTATATACAGTACGAACAACAGAGGGATCGTTGTTGTCCTGCATCAAATGATGTTGACAGCGGGGCATTTCTACATCTCTTTGTTTATATGCAGAATGACACAGAAGAAGCCATTACTTTTCAGCACCCAAACATTGTCAGTATTATTTAATGTGATCAGCAGCCATCTTCTCAAAAAGATTTATTCACACCAGAATGCTTCGTCTTTGTCATTTCTTCTGGGATGTGCTAAGTAATATGATTAGTGCCCCTTTCACTCACATTTACGTGTACAGAATTATAAAAATCAAAGCAAAATAAGAAATAATGATGTCATGATGCTTTCATACAAATATTTTGTCTGCTTTTGGTAATTTTTCTGCCCCCTTTTGGTTTCATTTTTCCTCTCTTCAGCCCCCCAAACAGCTTTTTCTCATTTGCCCGTCATTTGTGACCCCTCTTGACCCTCCCTTCTCCACCCCATCGCATCCTCCTCCTCACTGTCCCACAGTATCTTCTCTATGCTTCTCCCTCGCTCCCCCTACATGTTTTTTTTCTCCCCCCCCCCCTTTTCCAGTTGCCCTCAAGTGTGAAATGAGAGTGCAATGAGTTGACTTTGAGAGTGGAGGGGATGAGAGCAAGTGGTCTGTCACAGGAGAGTGATCCTAACAGGCCTGTCCACCCCCAAATCCCCAACCCCCGCACACCCACCGCCGCCCATCGACCACCGACGCGCACGTACATGTACACTCACACTCACACTTGTGCAACTTGGTTCATCTATCACAGAAAAATTCTGCAGTGACACTACGGCTACGGGTTGGTTGGTTATTGATCACAATCAAACCAACCATCCAGGCAGCTGAAGGACTCGGCGGTACAGTAGGCCACACATCATACTGAGAATCCCTGATAAAGACCGCAGTGAACAATGCATAAGCACACACACACACCCAAGCAATCTCAGCCTGAAATTATCCGCGCATGCACACACACATCGACAATTCCATCAAAGCCTCTCTCCATTTTCAAATTGGTTTACCCTCCTGACTAAAACTCCAATACGCTCACACGAAATGATAACTAGGAGAAGTAATTGGATTTTAAGGAGAAACACTTTCCTCCAAGGCTGTCTCTCTCTCTCTCTCTCTCTCTCTCTCTCTCTGCGAAGCAATTTAGTAATAAATATTGATATAAAGTGCTGACATAATATATAAAGTCATGAGATGTGAGTAATGAGGGCTGGCAGCACAAATCCAACGAAAGGCAAATGTAAACAAGCGCGGCTTCAGTTTCAAGCTCTCCACCTGTTGTGTCTGCGAAGCTAATCGATACACCTGCTCGAGGTCTCAAACTGAATTAATCAATTGCGCATGAGCAGTTCACAATATTAGGCAGTCTCCATGCTTGACTGGCAACGGCATGTGGGTGTCTGTCTCGGCCTCACACACACACACACACACACACACACACACACACACACACACACACACGTGCACAAAAAGTGACGTATCACAGAGGACAGATGCATTCCTCAACCCTGACAGATACATGGCGCTAGTGTCAAAAGGCTAATTTACTTTTAGACGAAAGGAACAAAGAAAGAAAAAAGCAGGAAAGAGAGCAAGATATAAAAGTCTGTGGGTTATTTTTGCCCTTTCATATTCATTTGTCACGCTGAGCTTACAGGAATAAAACCACTACTGTATAAAACGTAATGCTTCTTATGCTTTGAAGGTGTGAAATGCCAGTCTTTCTTCCATGCACTTTTTGAAATGTAAGGTTTTAATTTGGCACGTAAGGTTCCTTACATTGGCGTCGACATTAAACGACAGATGGAGAAGGTTGGTTGTGATAAATGATTTCTAAAGAGCCTTTCATATTGTTAATATAAAGCTTGTTTGCAGCTAAGTGACACAAATTGGACGTCTAACATTACTGAGTAAGATGCGGTTATTAAAATGTGATGGAGCTGTTTGTCTTGTTTCAGTCTGCAAACTTTGTTACAGTGCATAGAAACAAAGTTTGCATAGATGAGGACCGGGGATGACACAACTCACAGCCTCATGCCAAAGCATGTAGTAGAAGAGCAGATCCACTGGTGGATGGTGTGCTAGTGTCACGGTCTTGTATAAAGGTGCAGCACCAGCAAGGGGCGCTGATGGCGGGAGCGTGAGCAGGAGCGGTCAACGATCACATTGCATCCCTGATCATCTTCAACATTCGTTTCAGGTATGTGGGATTGAAGAGTTCAAAAATGTATAGGCAGACAGTCTTCATTAGATCTGGCCCTGACCTTAAATCTGACCGCAAACTGTTGCCATGAAATATTCTCCTGAAAATGAGAAACAATCAATGAGACCAACACTATTCACCCCTCACAGGAGTTCCTCTCTCCTCACCTCCTGACCCTCAGTGGAGTCGGGGTTTTGAAAAGGCTTTGTTGAGGGATATTTTGACGTCTACAGTACGCTATAGATATTCACAGCCGAGTAAATCATTTCTTGGAACCACCTCGCAAACAATACTGTTAGTGCTGAAGGTGACGACCCCAAACCGGCTCTGTACTTTCATCCGTCTCGCTGGAGTTTTGTTTGGTAATTTCTCCTGCCTTTGCTTTGCAGTGTGATGTTAAAAGGACAAACCATGTAGTAATTAGCTTCGGAACAACAGTGAACAAACAAAAAGTGGAATTCAGAAATCATTTCTAACATGATTGTTCCATAAGACGTCAGTGTAAAATTAAACCTACATTTTTAGACCAAAGAATCTATTTTTGCTTGGACTTTAATTTTTCCTCAAGCCTGTCAACCTCTGGACTCTGTCTAGAGAGCTGATTTAAAAATACTTGAAGTCTCTTCTGCTTCTCTTCCAACCTCTCTCCGCTCACTCTCCCTCAACTCGGTCCCATCTGATTTTAGCAAGGACTTTGATAATCTGAATAATCAGAGGAGCTGGGACTTTGAGCCTGCCTTGAAATAAGGCGACGCCAATTTAACCGGGGAATCATTTTAGCACAGCCGTCATCAACGAAGTCTGCTCATATAGCAGACGGGAGCAAACGTGTGATATGAAGAACAAAAAGAACAATGAGATAGAACTGAATTATGAGTTTAAAATAACATTACAAAAGAAGTGAAACTTGATTTTTACTTGATGGGATAGATACATGAAGACAGCTTGAGACGCTCTGGTTTCCCTTCGAGTCCCTCTGGTCTATCACAGTGCTTTCAGCCAGCCGACATATTGTGTCGTCCAGCTTAATGAACCTTAGAGACCCCATGGATCTCTTCCTGCGAGGGGAAGATTCTCAAACTTCTTGCAGTGTCTGTAAACTGATTTGCACATGGAAGTTCATTCTTAACCTTGCAAACATTATTTGTGATAAAGAATATCTTCTCAAAGGTCCCTGACTGGTTTATTCGGATCTTCATCTAACAATTCCTGTCTCACCGTAAACACAGTTTCTTTTGTAATTAACTTGAGGTGACATATATTGATGGGTGGGCAGTGGTCTTTGGATGAGCTCCAGGATACAAGTTTCATTCTCTTTTTTTGGTGTTTAACTGTTCAACGTCACGAATGCTCTGGAAAACAGGTTACAGCAGACGGACTCTTCACTTCAGGCTCTCTTTTAAACTCAACACTGACTGACAATGTTCGTGCACTGCTTCAATGGGGATGGATGGATTTACATGCTGATGTAATTAACTTCAATTCTCTAAGACAGTGTTTTTCAACCCTGCTCCTCGGGGGACACTGTCCTGCATGTTTTAGACGTTTCCTGCTCCAACACACCTGATTCAAATCAATGCCTCCTCGTCAGGCCTCTGCAGAGCTTGATGATTGGCCGATAATTTCAATCAGGTGTGTTGGAGCAGGAAACATCTAAAACATGCAGGACAGTGTTCCCCGAGGAACAGGGTTGAAACACACTGCTCTAAGATGCCCTTCTTCTCCTCTTTATGAATGTATCACAACTTTCTGCACACTGGTGCCCTGTCATTATGAAGTGGAAACATTTCTATAATGGCAAATTCAAGATAATAAAACTAATGGATTAAAGTTGCTGGGTATTCAGTAGCAGACGGCCTAACAAAAACTACTTGGAACTGCCACTGCAATAATACATGTCATGCAACCAATTGGTTCAGGTTCTTCTGGATAGCATTACTTCGGCTGATGCATTTAGATATTTTAGCACACTGCGTGTTCAGTGTGTTTTTGTCTTTAACATCCATTGCCTATTTATGAGAGAAACGCAATGTGTGCATTGCAATATCCGGATACTTTTTTCCTCTTTCTCTTCCTGAGCTGGTGAAGAAGAGAAGAGAAGATACAATGTGACAAGCAACGGAGCCAAGAATATGAAGTAATCCAAGATTACAAATGAGAGAAAGAGGAGAAGATGACTGAGTCATGGATAAGATGAAAGAATTGTTAAAGAAGCATTGTCATGGGGGGATGTGCAGGGAGAGGAACAGGGAGAGTGATGGGGGTAGAGGGAGAAACAATGAAGCAATGATTGAATGTTCCCCAGCATGTGTGTTGTGTAACGGCATACAGATAATCGGCTCTACATGACAACTTGTATGTTGTGGGGGTGCGAGCCTTTACACTGTACATGCAATATGTGTATTGCACAGTGTATGCACACATCCCACATATACACACAATAGATGCATACGTGTGTGTGTGTGTGTGTGTGTGTGTGTGTGTGTGTGTGTGTGTCTAAGCACACATACTTCCATATCCAATAACCCAGGTGAAGAACACCACCGTTATTATCCCCCTGATTTATTTTCCTATTGCGTTCCCCTTATATCCGCCTTATGAATACAGATCACAGCTGATTGCACTTTCGAGTCAGAGTTCTTATGCAAACTTAGGCATGCGTATAAAGAGAGTTGCTCATAAGGAAGATATATTCATAGACTTAAAGACCAAGATGGGGAATATTTACCGGATGATATTTATGAGGGATTACAGTGTGAAGAAGTCAGGAAAAAAAGGGAGATGTTTTTTTATTAACCTACAGTTTCTTTTTCTTTTTTTCTTTTTTTTCAAATCACATCACATACAGTACATGAATTATGAATGCACTGCTGCGCATGAAAGTGGAAATATGCTATCTGCAGAACAACTGTGCGTACTTGAAATGTATAGAGCGCTCAGTGAAGAATCCCTGAGGGCTCTCTGAAGGTCTGAGCTTCCTGTTTTCAGCTGTTTCAAAGGAAGGCTGAGGTTTATGTACGCCTTAAACACGCATCATTTCCCCTCACGGTTGTATTTAAAAAAAAAATGATTCTAAATATACAGTGATCTGCAGGTGTACTCCTTGGTGAATATGAAGTTTGCAGAATTCCCACAGTAACTATTTTTAAATATATGTGTGTGTGTGTGTGTGTGTGTGTGTGTGTGTGTGTGGGTGTGTGTTGAGACTTTCTCTCCAACCAGAGTATATCTAAGGATGCAGCTTTCATACTGTATGTGTTTCCGCAATTCTAAACTTTATTTTAACCCTGAGGTTTAGTGTAAAGTGCAAAAATACTTATACGCTAAGACTAGTATATTAGTATTCAGGACCCATACATATGCCATGTTATCAGGCGGAGGGCAACAAATTACTCTCGGATTTACAGAAAGGAGCGTAAACATGAGGGTGGTGGGATGATATTTTCGGCAGCACGGAGGTTAATGCACAGCGGGGGGTCCAGATGAAGTTGTGGTAGACGGTTAGCTGCCTGCGTGAATGTGTGGGCAGTTTATGAATGTGCGTATCACAAGTACAAGAACAAGCAGCCATGGATTAAACATCAAAGAGTGGCGGGATTAGCGCGCTGCATAAGTCCACTCGGAGCACAATCAGCAGTTAATGCCAAATGTAGTAATTTTACAGTAACATGTAATACTGTTACTGCAGAGGGTAGTGGAGGAGATCATGGGCATTATTCATTAAGCACATGTGGCATATATGTAGGAGGAAGCTGGGGTGAAGCATGCAGGGTGTAATACATGTACAAAGGATTTATTATATGATATATTTGATCCAATCTGAAATTGTCTTTTTTATCAACCAGTATGGCTTTACGGTGGTTGTTCCTTTACATTCACATGTCCCAGTGACTATGGAAATGACTCACCTCCTATCAGACTTTTAACCATATTTTATTATTATTTTACAGCTTGAAATCAACAGTAGATTAACTCTTTGAACTCTGTGGTAAAGATGGCCCACCAATGCCTACATTGGTATTTCTGCGTGTCATGATGCCATTACTTTGTGTACCTTCAAATACTTCATATCCCCAATATCTGTCCAACCAGATGAGACCATCCGAGCAACACTTATGCACATCAGGTTTTTTGAGTCAAAACAACATGATTATTGATACAAGCAATGACACTGTGTCAGAAATTAAATAAAAGGAACAGAAATCTGACATATTTTACTAGACAGACGTAGTTATCCAAAACAATTCTGAATGTAGGATTACGAACAGAGTAGTAAGTAGTAAGAATATAAGAAAAAAAGGTGAGTTTTCTACTCTGATCTACTTTGTACTTTGGTTATTTCCATTTTCTGCTACTCTGTACTTCCTCTTCATTATATTTTGGAGGCAAATATTGTACTTTTACTCCACTACATTTATTTGATAACTTTAGTTACTATTCAATTTGAAGATTGCATGCCGCATTGGTGCTGAAGTATCACGTTTTTGAAGTAATGTCCTTAAGGCAGTCAGATAAATAATTCATGAATATTAGATCCAATGATTAGTCAAAGGGATAATCAGTCAACCTATAAGTGTACGGTATACAAACATGTAAATATATGTATCATTTACTTTCACTTGTACTTTTGATACTATGTACATTAAGTATCAGAAAACTCTACTCAAGTACTAATCATATGAGTGATTTTCCCTTTAATACATAGTAACATATCATATCATAATGATAATTTTCACTGTAGTGTTTTAACAAGATATCTTTACTTTTCCTTGAGTATGACTTTTGGGTACAAAGACAGGTTATTTGAACTAGATACATTTTTTTGTGTCTGAAATATGCTCACGCAGAGTGAAAATGTTTTGTGTGTATATATATATATATATATATATATATATATATATATATATATATATATATTATATTTATATAAATCAATTTAAACAGGAGGATGCGAATGGACACTTCAGGGCAATGGGGGGGAGGGTGCTGTTTCATAGGGTTAATTAAGCAGCAGAGGGAAAGTAGAAACAGAATTATGGAAGAAGGGTGAAGATGGAAAGTTTGCATCTGAAGAAGTAGAGAGGAAAAGAAGGAGAGGAAAGAGAGAAAGGAAGAAGAAGCAAAGGAGGAGGAAGAAGAGAAAGCAACAAGAGAAGGAGAGGTCGCAAAAAGTCATCCAACCAGCAGACTGTCTCTCCCCCTCAAAGGAATGTGAATTGAGTTTGAATCCAGCAGCCTGGAGATTCATTGAAAATATGAAGCGTTTGAACATTTTCTAGAAATCTCATCCAGAGCAAGAAGAGAAAGAGTGAAGTCAAAGGGTAACGATGATGGTGGTGGTGAGGGTGGATACAAGATAAAAGAAGACCTAAGATGCCTCGAAGCAAATCACCTGTCAGATCAGATATAATCGTCCAGCTGTAAACACTTTTAATCTGTCAAACCTGAACTTACAAAAAAACCCCAGACGACCTTTTGAAACACACTCTTGACTTGTGCTGATCCGTAGCATCATCTACACGCTGTGATTCTCCGGTTATTTATGCCCAGCTTCAGTCTTCTCTAACAGTCCCCACAGCAGGAGCTCCGTCAGTCCGTGAACCACCACAGGCGGCTTATGCTTGTGTCAGATCTCAAGCTCAAAAACACACTGGACCTCTGAGTAGATCTCAAGCCCGTGAGTCCTGAACTCTAGACCAGCTGAACTGAAAGCAAATCCTCAGATGTAATATCGACTTGTGCGCACACTGTGACTGTTAAGATGTTCTCCAAGTGCCTCATTGGAATTATCCTCTGTTTCACTGGAGTTGTACTGGAGCCCTCCATAAACAAATCATTTTTGTAACGATTTGAAATTTGTTTGGCATCAAGCCAACAGCAAAGTGTGACCATCAGCGATGCATAACAAACAATTTCTCTGCGGCACTAAATGGGCTGTTTTGCTCGAATATCAAACACAGCAACCATTCGAGAACAGAAGTATATCTCTGCGGTGCACTCAAGCAAAATGCTTCATTTTGAGATCAATTGATAAAGATGAATAAGTCTTAAAGATAATTAGTCCCTGAACTTTGTTTTGCTAGTTCGTGTTTTCAGCATAAATAAAAAAGGACCACTGCCAAGAATAGGAGTTGTTTTAGTGTAATATGAGATATGTAATGCTTTTTATATATTTTCTCCCTTCCTTAAGCGTTTCATATAGGTACTGTTGTCTGTATGACATGTAAACGGTTTTTTGAAAGTTAAAAGGGTCAAAGTTTGCACCGACAGAATCTCCTCTCTCCCACAAAAAACTCTGCTCCTCATCAGTAGTCCTGCCTATAGCGTGACTTTGTGACATCACATTACATCACCTTAAAGTGAAGTGTATTTATGAGTATTAAAGCATCTAGACATATTGTAGTAGTAACCCAAAATAAAATCATGAACATGAAAATGACCAGTGTATCTCCTTACACATTTTTTTTCTGTTTTTTTACATTTATTTCCTTTTTTCCAGATTTATATCTGTTTGAACAAATCTTTTTCACCACACTCACAAACTTTTCACACTTAATTTCTTTCACATGGCCTTTACAGAATGTAATGTACATATCAGGTGAGTGGGCAACATTTCGCCAGCTCGCCAACCCATTAGACCTGTTTAGATCTTGTTGCATCTCTCCTCTGATTCACAATCGGCAAAGCCCTCACAATCTCTGGACTTCTCCTCGTTATTCAGTAATAAACCTTACCACTGTCACTGTTTATTACCATGCTATTCGTCATGAGCCGAGCCGTAATCGCCCATGCTTGAAAATCTACAGTGTCTGCTCGACCCTGTGAACTTCAGACCTTGCGCTATATGACCACGAAATATGAGATACCCAACCCTTCTAATTCATTCCCCAAGTCTCATTCCACTCACTGTGTGCTGGGCCAAAGCACATTTTATAATACTCTACACATCTGTTAGCAGCTTGATGTATAATACATTCCAGAGACAGCGATTACAATTTTAATGTACTGTAAATATTCAACATCTGTCAAAATATTCTTCTAACTGTTCCACAAGGCTCATTTTGCGGCTACTGCTCATCCCACTGCATCTGCACTCTTCAGCATCTGTTGGATCGCATATCCTGATTTATGTTTTATTGATTTTTACAAGCTCCAAGTTATTATCAGCTACCGCACTATCCAACTGTAACTGCTTCATAGCCGGCGTCCTTGAAGAGACCCCCGATATGAATTGGATGGAAAACCATGTCACCTCTAAACTGTTGGGCCGAAACGGTGCTGTGCACAAAGTGTTGATTGGGCTTTTAGATTTTCACATGATTTTCCCTGACTTCCAGCAATTGTGTGCATTAATTTATTTCTGTTAGCCTATAAAACTACCAACATCTCGCTGTGAAACGAATAAAATAGGATTGTCATTCTTGCAAACATACCAACCATTGTTGGCTATCAAAATCTCAGTATGCTTCAAACAAGCTTGTTCGTATAATGTGTCACGCAAAGTGTTTCATGCCTATTCCAAATGGTCACATTTAGAGATCGGACAAAAAAGTCGGCATCATAGAAAGGGGAGGAATGGTAGAAATCGTCCAAAATGGTGATAATGTTTAACACATCACAGTCTTTTCTTGAAGGCATTTATGGTGTTGCACTAAGATGTGCTAGCAAACAGAATGGAAAATGAGAGCTTGAGAGAGATGCTTGCCTTCCTCCTCACCTCTGCACACTTGGGATGATCTGATTCAGAAAGTTTTAAAACTTGTTTGACAGAGTTTTTCCATGATGATGATAATGGAAAAGGGTTTCAGGATGTAGAACACGTAGAACTTATTTTGAAGCAATCTGAGGCCTTCAGAGGGAGATGGGATGTAAACCTCGGTCGCAGATGTGAAATTCATACAATTTGTAATGCCAGCCATCTGGCCTTATCTTCTCCTGAAAGGTCGTATAGAGCAACGGTGCCTTTGTTTCAGAAAATTAATGATCCTCACATCTAAAACAGGTTGCTTGTAATGTCAGCATGTGAACAAATGGCAAATGTTGGTTTTCTGGTGAGGACAGTGTTCATTTAACCCAACGGTCTTCACCACAGCAAGTGTAAAAAGCCCCGGACTTCTCTCTCCTCTGACGTTCCAGTGGGCGAGTCTTTTGCTCTTTACTCAGTTGTAGGATTTCACTCTGTTATCTGACTGTCCGCCTCAGCACTGAGCTTCTCCCCATAAACTACTTTCCATTGTGTACCATGCATTGTCCATTCTCCTGTGTCCTGAAACTGTAAAAATCGATTGTGTTATCAATAATCCTGTGCACCAGCCACAGAGTCACTTTCCGAAGCATTTGTCACATGTGTGAAATGATCCTGAGTCTGGAAAACTCTTCAGGGAACCTGTGTGTAATTCATTTTTCATGTTGAACTTTGCAGAAGATCAACACCTCTTGGTTATAATGAGATTGCATCTCCACGGACTATGAATTATTTCTGAGAGTTTTCGGCTCCGGTGATATGAAAATGCCAGGATAGCTCTTAAGGGAGCAACATTGCAATCAGTTTCCTAATGCTTAAGAGAAAATGTCAAGAACATTCAACGTTGATTTGCGCACAAGGTCTTCTTGGTTCAGCTGAAGCTCATTTTGATGTGAGTAAACAGTGTATCATAAAGCTACACTCTGTTTAACACCAGTGGCTTTTTTTTATCTAAAGATAAAAGCACTGGTCCTCCACAAACTCCTGCTTTACATGACAGCATAATAGAGAGGCGGTGACCCAGCAAGCTTCCTGCTGATTTATGTGTCAGTTTTTATTCCCGAAGGACTAATTCAACACGAGGCATAACAGGGTTGCCATTTAAGTCTACAGCAGCGCAGACAAGGTTGTGACCACATTGCAAATTGACTGCAATGTTGCTCTTTTGTTTTATGTAAGTTCATGTGGGATGGTGTAGTATAAAATAACCATAGTTAGTAGATAGTGTTCAGTATAAAATAACCATAGTTAGTAAACAATGACTAATGATAAATGATAATAATAAATAATAAACTGTTAGACAGTAAGAAATAAAGGGTAATTAAGTGTGAAAGAGATGCTGAAACATGCTACTGATTGAAATTTGCATCTACTGATTAAAGCTACTGTAGTGTGATGATGTGAAGTGTTAACCAAATATACAACACTTTTATTGTTCTTAGAAAAATACAGTGCAAAGAGTGATCAGATATAATGGGATATATCAAGGAAGGGACTGGGTTATCACAAAGCCTGAAGCCTGAACGATGTAGATTGAGAAAAAGAACCTGCTTTAAAAAACCCAAAGCGAGGTGAAGAGCTTCTGGGGTTTGTAGCTATTCACAGAGTCTAAGATACTGGAGTCACGTACACCAAGCTACGCACAGGTGCAGAAGGAAGAACAGGATTTTCCGGAGAAAAATACCCATGTCAGCAGAAAGGAGAGTAGGGATTGGTTGAGGCATGGGAAGACACTCCTAGTTTTCTGAGTTTATGAGGTTTATTGAGGATGCTCAATGCTTAGAACCTCATGTCAGTGTGTTTTTTTCACAGATTTTGTCTGTGTCTGATCTTGTGCTTTGCTTGCCGGCAAATAAAGTTCTGCTGCGCTCAGCCTTGAAGACTCCTGGTGACTTTTTTGATCTCTGAATCTTTAGGACCAACCAACAAAAGTGAGGTCGATGGGCACTTGTGTGTGTGTGCATGACAAAAATGATTAAATAGATCAACACACTGCTTGGAGATGCTGTATATTGATCAATCGTGGCCAAACTGCAACATGCACAGTGTTTATAAATCAAGAAAGATGCATTAAATGTTGTTTGAACATGAAAGGCTATGATTAGCATAGCCTACATTTGCAACAACTATTTTAAAATAATGTCTTTATTTTATTTTCCAGTGATTTTCCCAAGATCATTAAATTCACTTTCATCTTGAATTCCACTGACTTGGATTTGAATAATTCATGCACGTACAGAAGAACTGTGCCTTTATATCGATTATTTATGGCAAGCTTGGTCTTAAATGCAATGTAAAAATACACATTATGCATTTTTAATACTATTACATATGTAAATACAATAAGGACACACAGAGAAATCATTAACATCAATTGATCTTGAATCATTTCTCTTATTCTGAAGAGCTTTAGAAAAAGTGCGAAATCCAAGATGACCATGGGGTTAGGGTTAGGTGAACTGTTTAAAGACACCTTTAAAACTACTGAGAACATTTTCATGAACTTTCATATCCACCACTAAACCTTATTACTGGCATCGAAGGGGTGATCTAAATGAATGATTATTGTTTTAATTTCAAGTTGACCAACAAGTCACACCACTGTTAATGAAATTATTAATTGATTATGTTGGTCTTGGTCTTTCATATGAACTTTCATCCATTCACTTTCTTAGAAAATGAATACACAGAAGTACATGATGGCCCATTATGAGGCATAATGTACCGTGTGTTTACAGCTCCGCAGATCCTCTGATTATGTATCAAATGTTGGTTTGAACTCGAGGCTGACGACCATTTTAAAAGCATTTTATTTGGGGAAATGTGATGTGAGAGCAGGACTCCTCTACATGACAGGGTCAGATAATCAGCTGACACTGCAGGGTTTGTTTTAGTTGACATGTAATTAACTTTGCTACATGGAAAATGTCATGCGCCTTGGCATGTTTGGTAGAATTAATGCTGCTACTTAGCTCGGTGAAAGCTACAGGATGGGGATCCGAAGACAACATAGAGGTTGACAAAACAGGCACATCCTGTCCTGCTGCGTTTGAGCTAGCCCTGAAGCTTTACATGAAGCTTAAGTATTCAATTAATTTTGAGGTGAGAGATTATTTTACACATTTTAAACACGTGAAATTAAAGTGATTAAGATGTTAAAGTCAATTCTCAGATGCAGCAGCAGTGAGTGGGTTTGAGTGTGAGCTGGTGGGCAGCTAGTATCTGTTCACCTGTCAGAGACGAGATAAAAACTTTACTGAGTTTGTCCCAGCTCCACCCTCCACCATCTCAGGTGGACGAGACCCTGCTGGCAAAAACCGGTACGGATTTCCAGGAGGAGGTGAGACGTTCCCCTGAGTTATCTGTCAAGCGACTCCCATGATGGGGTTCTTACGGATTTTCTTCCAGGATCCTCACCCCGTTCTTACCCCTTCTTATCACAAATTTGATACTATGTAATAAATTAAGTCTGTTCTCCAGTAACCCATCTTTATCTACCATAGAGTCTAGGGGCACCAGCGTTTAGAAAGGTGTATCACATTGTGAAGAGAGGGCACTTTATCACCTTTTCTCCACTGGAAGGGCATCCAAGAGCTGTGCGTGACAAATAAGAAATAATTATTAGTTCTAAGGTCAACATAATAAAAAACAAAAACACATTTATCTAAATTTGAACTGATTCATGTCCTTTGAATTAACATGAATGTAAATATAATCTCCCTGTGATGGCTCAGTGTATCTATTTAACATTAGAGGTTTTACCATCCTGCAAAGTCACCATTTATTGCAATTGTGTCATTATGTGCATTATGATAATATAAAGGTTGTAGATACAGCAGTTACTCTTCCTCTCCTTTCCTTCATGTATAAAATACACAGCTGTGGGTCTGTATTATTGTCTTTCATGAAATCCATGTCTGAAGCAGAATGACTATGTCTATATAATTGCCTCACAGCCCCTTGAGGTGTTGGCTGAAGCCAGTCATCCGGGCTGAACAAGGCAAACTGGACCCCGTCTCCACCTGTCTGCTAAATAGCTCGGGCCCAATTCCCTCGCTTTGCTTTTTTATGCCGTCCTCTGTCTTTGATGTCATCAGATAATTGCTCCTTTTAGAACTCGGAAAAGGGCCACTCAACGCTCACGAGTATCCATGGAGACAATCTTTGTTATTCCACACTGCGAACAACTGCTTATTGTAGCACTGGAAAAGGGGAAAGCGCTTCTGAGTGGAGACGGTGCACATCTGGGGGCTGAGGAGAGAGGGAGGCACAAAGAGAGAGACAGACGGCAATAGAAAGGGAGAAATGATGAGCGGCAAACTAGAGAAGATCATATTTGTGTGTGAGAGACAAAGAGAAGGGGAAAAAGACAGGCACTTAAAGGATTGTAATAGTTCAGAGAGAGAATAGGAAGCCAGATGTGGGCTAAAAAAAACAATTCCACTGGCTTTTATTTCCTGCGTTTACAAAGGGTCTTTATGTAACTTTATGTAAAGACACTGATAGAGACCTGATAGATGGATAGATCCGCTGATGATGGGAGATTGATGGGGGATGAATATGTACGTGTGTGTCCACCACTGCGCTCCCGCTTTGGTTCCCCCTTTCCCCTGGCGCATTATTATTAATGAATGCACACGACCGCCACGTGAATGATTTCAGCTCAGTCATTTGTAAGGCTGTCATTATGCCGTATCCCTCTGCCCCATCAGTCTCCTTCTCTTCTCCCATACGAGACTTGATGACCGAGCTGAAGTCCACTATACGTCAAAGCACTTTGAATTACAATCCTCTTCACACTCCAGTGCAACAATGAAATTGGCCATCTCACATTTTTGCAGTTATTACCATTGGATAGTGCCAAATGCAATTATGCGCAGGACAGACGCGGGTTCCAGCTACAGTTTGACTTTGACTGGCTGCTGTATCAACTTTATTGTATCTGTACAAGGTGACGGGAGTCAGGCATATTAATGTGCCTGATTTATTCAGGAAGCAGAGCTCCCAGTGGAAGCAAAGGACTGTGAGGCTGCTTTATGTATCCTGTATTTGCCTACAGTTATTTCGAAAGACAGACGATGAATTACTGATCAACTGAGAATGTCAACTACAGTTCATGGTAAATTTAAGGGAGAGTTATTATGGATTTGTTGAAAAGGAAATAAAAAAATAAAAACACACTGTGAAGAAGGGGATGGATTACATGTGTTTGGTAAACAAGTCGGAAGCCACATCATGTGAAATTGCGTCCTGTCTAAAGCCGCCTGCGAACGATCTGCCCACATCATGTTTCCTGTTGTGTATGCTGAACCATTACCAGCGCCGGCACTTATTTCAGTGGATCCTCTAAGATATCCCTGGGGTGTGGAGCGGCAATCACTTCCCTGCGCTGCATCCTAATGACAGAGGAGAGGAGAGGAGAGATTGTGGCTCTCTGAGGAGTTGGTGAGGAGAGGGGAGGATTTGGGTAAAATCGAGTGCAGCGGAGAGGAGGCAAAGTTAGAAGAAGGGTGGAGGAGAGGGGACGGGAGAGGAAATTGCGAAGAGGAGGAGGAAAGTAAATAAGGAAGGGGGGGTTATAATAACTAAGAAATAAAGAAAAGGAAGGTAGCAGTGATCATATCACGTCTGTCAGTGTCTCATTCTTGACGTCCTGATTTTGCACCTCAGTCCCTTCAGGAGACACAGCCTCAGCTTTTTTTATTTTTCTCTCTCCCTCTGTATGGATACTAATATTGACTTTCGCTTCCTGGTGGTGGAGTCTGTCCAGGTGTTTGTGTGCTTGTTTGGCCCATGTTTCTTCCTGTATGGGTACCTGCAAGTTGGTTAAACCACACGATACTTAAAAGGATATTCCAGCGCAAGTTTAATCCGTGGTCTAACACACCGTGACACGGAGTAAGACCCCCCCTCGAGAGATCAACTTTTCCGACCGCTAGCTAGCTGCACAATAACAATACACTGCAGCCTATGACTCCAGCAAGAAACAGCCATCAAAAAGCCACTCATAGCCACAAATAATGCTCAGAACTGCACCAAACTTTGGCAACAATACAAATAGAGTCCCAGCACAAAGTTCAAGGCATCAAACATCTGCTAGCTTTACCGGATTTCTACTGAAAAGAGAACACGACTCACCACTCTCTGCAGCAGCGTGCACGTTGTGGGGAAGCCCTGCGAGTCAAAATGCTTCTTTTCCCTGTCCGATTTTCCCTTTGATTGCATTTCCATGGAGTAATAATCATACATTTTCATCCTTGAGCTGCGGAACTCTGCTGCACTCGGTAATCGACTCGCAGGACTTCCCCACAATGAGCACGCTGCTGCAGGAGAGTGGTGATTTGTTTTCTCCTCAATAGAAATCCAGCTAAGCTAGCAGATACTTGATGCCTCAAACTATGTGCTGGGACCCTATTCTACTGTTGCTGAAGTTTGGCGCTGTCCTGAGCATTATTTGTGGCTATGAGTGGCTTTTTGATGGCCGTTTCTTGCTGGAGTCATAGACTGCAGTATATTGTTATCGTGCAGTCTTTTCTGAGGTTGCTAAAACTACATGAGCTAGCGGTCGGAAAACTTGATCTCTCGAGGGGGGGTCTGTCATGGTGTGTTAGACCATGGATTAAACTTACGCTTGAATATCCCTTTAAGTATGAGAGACGGCAGCTGTTTATCAAGATCAAAATTATCAAGATCTTTCCCATCCAGAAAGCCAGACAATCTCATGCTCTTGTGCCATTCATCTGATGCATCTGGTATCCCTTTCATTTAGACAGATTCTCCTCCGACCCGGAGGCCAGATACATACATGAAATTCCTTGTAGATTCACGACTGAAATTGACATTGCATTTGCATTCTTTTCATCAGATTTATGAAGCCTCGCATGATTATGCTTTATAAATCTCAGACATTGTGGAATTGTGCACAAGCTTCTTTTCCACCCCGACAATTGATGCTGAGATGCCCTGAAACATCCGCTCACATACTGACACTCGTGCCCACTCCATCACCAGAGGAAATTAAGAAGCACAATGCAATTGAACAGATTGTGTTTCATCAGCGAGGTTCTCCAACGGCATCCCGACAGCTGTCATTACGCATGACCTTTACACACCACTGTGGCTATTTATAGCGCCCCCACTTGAACCTGTAAACCATCTTGGCAATAATGCCTCACTCATCATTACTGAACATCAGACGGGTAATCGGTTATAAATCTAAAGACGCTCATATTAAAACCGCCTGCGCAAAATGATTCACAATTCAGGGTCTAATGAAATGATCATTAACAGGGCCCAGGGCATCACGTAAGCTAGGACCGCCACTGAACGTTGGACTAACTACATCACCCTTTTGATCGCTTTGTACAGAAGTCATATTTCTTTTTTTCTTTTTTTTTAGTAAAAAAGTATTTTTTGGCCTTTTATGGCTTTATTGACAGAATAGCTGAAGAAGTGACAGGAAACAGGACGAGAGAGAGGGGGAGAGACACGCAGCCCCAGGCCGGGAGTCAAACCCGGGTCCGCTGCAGCGAGGACAAAGCCTCTGTACCTGGGATGCCCGCTCTACCAACGGAGCTAAACGGCGCCCCAGAAGTCATATTTTAAATATATTTACCCATTTGGAGAACAGCAAACATCCTACGGGCAAACAGCTGATAGCTCGAACAAACAAAGCTTGCCACTTCCTGTTTTGGTCCTCAATTCTTGCTTTCTCTCGCATGATTTCCTCTGAAACACCTCCCTGTCTAGGGACACAGTGCTATCCCGTGGCTTTATTGTGAACTGAGTATTTTCCACCTGAATACATAAGCCATACTGTGCCCAAGCAGGTTTGACCCCTTGAAGTCCAGTTTGTTAGACTTTGAGCTCAAGCACGGTACACTTTCTTGGCCCTGGCACGGTTGGAAGAGGTGTGCTTCGGCACAGTACGGTTGCTCATGCACTAGCACAAGCATGGGCGCACAACGTGGACATGAAGTATAATCATGTGCATTAAGCTGCCAGAAATCCAGCAATGTGGGAGGGTGTTCTATGACTGAAAGAACACAAAATAAGCCACAAGTAAAGTTAGTCATGTTCTCTATGTTGTTCTCCATTGTGCTGCAACCGCGCTACAATCTGATGACATATGTAATAAGACATAACCGTGCTCAGACCTGGAGCAATGTGAGTGCAGGCAAGCCGGGGACTGGCGAGGAACTGGGCCACATGAGTGCGCCCAGTAGCTACCTGGCTTTGCTGAACTACGATTCAGTGGGAGCTAACAAGCTCACACATGCTTAGAGCTTCATCAGACATTGTGCTGCTGATTGGTTGAAGGCTGATCCTTGATATTGTGCTATACAGTCATATACAAACAACACTGACTTTACTTTAACAGCAAAGAGCAGAAGAGAGAGGAAGCAGGGATGTAAATAGGATAGACACAATGACGTGGTGACTGTTGCCCATGAAATGTAGTACCACAAGCTATGGCCATGGCCTGAAAAATAATACAAGCGAGAGACAGAGAGCGAGAAAAGATAATGAGGGGAATGTGAAGAAGAGAATTTCAGGGAAACCAGAATAAAGTCTCCAGTGTTACATGTGCACGTGTGTCAGTGTTTGAGTGCATATGCGTGCCTGCATAATGTAAGGGAGCCTGCAGCGTTTTAAGAGCCGAACCTCTCTGGTTTCCAATTTACAGAAGTCTCACTCTCCCACCGGAGTTTTGCGCGGTGAATTCGAAGCTGATTTGGGCAATCACTGCTGTGTATTGTTCACACAACTCTGATAATCCCACACTAGTCCTGGTGGTTTACAGCAGGAGATTCCTCTGGGGTCCCGAGGCTCAACTTTATTGTTACTCAGTGCTGTTTATGAGGAGAGAAAACCTCCTGGCATGACATGAGTAGAAAGAACCTGATACCCATTTATTTCTTTCACTCTCTCCTGCCTTTCTCCATTTCTCCTATAACTTGTGACCGCGTCGCATCTGACGCACTCCATTTCTTCTTAAACATGCCATCCATCAGGCTGCACGATGACACAAGAACTGTCGGATTGGGCTCTTTTTTTCCAAACTGGATGATAATTAAAGGCAGATCGCTGCAGCCTTAAATCAAAGAAAACCAATCAAAGAATGGTGTGCATAATCACTCACTGTAGATTATAAGTCAGAGAGCTTGTCTGCATAATTCATATTTTGTCAAACAGCATATTTCATCTGCGGTTTTCCTTCTTGTGTAATGACGCAGGGAGACCTTTGCATGGAGCTCTTGATTACACTGTGTCAGGAATGAAAATGCCAAGGAGACGCATGACCTCGAAATATTGTCAAGTGTCACGGCGCAGATTTTACAACATGTAGCATCCAAGTGATTTCGAGGTGAATGTGTTCGTTACTCTGATCCACGCGTCTACGGATATGATGAAGGATGATGGATGACTTTTTGTGACCATTAGGGTTACCATGTTTTGATTCGCATGAATTGTCAGGCCTGGCAAAATGAGGACTCAGATGCAGTTAGAGAACAAGTTTGACAGGCTTTATTTCTGATAACACCTTGTATCTTCTTCAGAAGGAGTGATAAAACAATGGGCTATGAACTCTTTAACCTGTCTGCTCAGACAAGGACAAACAAG
>CAEMYA010000092.1:992317-1014242 GCA_903131615.1 Diplodus sargus
ATTCATGACACGACGAAATACTCTGGCGACGAGACAGGGGAAGACAAAGACAATATATACACCAGGGAAGGGAGCACAGGTGGACACAATCAGGAATTAGGGGAGACGTCAGACCGGTGACACAAGAGGAAGGGCAAGTGACCTGAAACGAGAGGGAAGTTACTTTTCAAAATAAAACATGAAGATCACAAGACAAAAAACCCAAGACAGGACATTCCTCACCGCGGTGTGACATGAATAAATAAAGACAATGAATATATTCCCCACAGCGACGTAAGTCAAACATGTCGCATTATATCAAGTGTGTGGCTTAGATGCATTTTTCGGTATGGTTATGGCCCCTGCCAGCTTAGTGTCGCAGGATAAACAGTTGAGCCACTGAACTATTAATGACCCTTTAATGCAAGACCCATCAACACAAAGAGTTCAAGCACATGTCACATGCATTTGAATTATTTTGTTGCATTACATGGAATCCCTCGTAATCTCAGCGGACGGCTACTGTATAGAGCACTGAACCCTCAAAAGCACACACAGATGTAAATGCGGCAAAGCATTAACCAATCTTTAAGTGCCGAAATATAAATGTTGCACTCTTACAGGCGGCATATAAAAAACACTGAGCTCTGCATCGCCACTGCTGTCTGCTTTCAGGAATTCAACCCACTCCACATCCGCAGCCACCACCACTTTGGTTCAAGCTGAAATATATCAGCAATGGGACACACTAAAATGAAATTATATATTTTAGACAGTCATGGTTCCCAGAGGATGACGCCTGCTGACATTGGTGAACACATGAGTTTTCCTCTCGTGCATTGGAGCCATTGGATGCCCAAAAGAGAAACTGCAAACAGGGCCAGAAGCGAGCACCTATTGGGTTGTATTGCTAGGAAAATGTTATATAAAAAATCCCGGCAGGCAAATGAGAAAAGGCGTAATAACAGCTGAATCGCAGTCAGTTCCCTTAATTTGATGGACGTCCTGCACAAAGTGTCCCTCTACCTGCTGCGCTCAGATTATGACAATAATTTATGAGGGAACCTATGTTACAGCGATTCATATCATTTCCATTAATTTTGTTTCTCTCTCCCCAAAGCCCTGATAGAGGGCAATCATCCAGTCCAATTGTTAATTTGGCAATTATCCATCCATAGTTTGTTTATTGCGAAGTAGCAAGAATTAGAATGCCAACACCCTAGACCAGACGTGCCAACCCTGCCGGGGGGCTGCATCGTCACAATTCTCTCGTATTTCTGCAGACATGTTTTCACACCCTTTCCCCTTTTAATTTTTCACAACCTGTTACTGGCACTGTACAGAGAGAGACTGACAGAAATGAAGAGAAAGAAATTGCCCACTCAATTATGTCAGTCATCCTGGAGAGAAGAATTCATGCTTCTTTTAAAACCTTTTAAAAGGGCTGGAGCATTGTCACCCACCTGAGTGATTCTTCTGTCGACCCTCAGGGTTCCTGCGTTGTCAGTCACCATCGACGGGGTGACGAGCATTATTAGTAGCATTAATAAAAACTGTAAAATATGATAGAAACGTACAAAAGTTGGAATTAGAGGATTGCTCCAACCTAAGATGTATTTGCATTTATCTCAAAGCAATGTTGTGCTTAAGCACAGCTTCACAGAGACTAATGAGACACTTAATATGTTTTTGTATACATTGAATGTTGTAAACCTCAGGCTCTGGGTTGCGTGCTCATGTGGCGAGGGGCATTAAGGAGACAATTAAGGGAGAAGCCGAACAGCGCCACCTGGGGAATTGCACCCCGGGAAATACTACTTCATCTTTGAATATCATTTGGAAAAGGGATAGTAAGACACACATGGTCGTTACAGAGGAGTCAGTCGTGATTTCACAAACTAACAAATGATTTATTGTAATAATAATAAAAACATAATCAAAGCAAACCAGCAGGGACTGGAGCTGCTGGAGAAAATGTTAATGAGCCAATGAAATCTTAAAAACTAATAAAGTGAATAAAATGATTATTTTATCACAGCTCTTAAAGCAAGGCCCCAATATCAATATTAAAAAGTCAGCGTATTAGAAGAGATATTAAATTTAGTCCAACTTAACCACAGAAAAACTAAGCCGAGGCCACTTGTGGAGAGGCAGACTACACTGAGGCGTGTCCAGAGGTGATACCACTGCTCATCTCACCTGCAACACAGCAAATCTTCTCACATGCATAAAGTGAAGGGGATTAGGGATTTGGTTCTCCAACTTGCCAGCTACATTAGGATTAACATGAATATGCTCATTGGCACAGTTACAACCTCATTAAGTGATTGCCTAAATCAATTAATAAAAGTCAATGTACAGGCAATACCTGCTGATGTAAACACTCTAAATATGACCTGAGAGGCTGAGCTTTAATAGCTGTGTACAGTTTTACTGCTGACTCTTGATATATGTTTGATAATCCATCTTCTGATGACTCAAATCAACTTTTGCTATGAATGTTAAAAACATTTGATTGAACATTTTTGTTTATCATTTCAAGAGTAACACAAGAAGCAGCTTTGGTAGAATGTGTGAGACCAAACCCTGCAGTGTAAAATACCCTCCCAGCGAGGCTCCCTTGTCTCGACAGCACCAGAAAAATAATGTTTTTGACTTTTCTGCAGTTCAAATTTAGTGGTCTTGCCAGAAGCGTTTTGTTGTTTTCTTCTTCAAACGTTAACCAGCTGTGACGCTTTTGCCATTTCTCATTAAATGTGGTCGTGACCCTTTTCTCCACGCTTCCCTCACCCCCTCCTCGTGGTAATTGACAGCTTCAGTTGTGTTCGCCGGCTTCTTCTTCTTCTTATCCACTGCTGTTGTTTTTTTTTTATCCTGAGGCCTTTTGCATCAAGAATACAGCGCCGCGTTCTACAGTGTTCTGTGGTTTTTTTTCCCGCATTTTTGCAACCCGGTGTCACAACACGCTGTTTGAAGGAAACAGTGCCGTGTGTGTAGTTGAGAGGCACCTCTTCAGCACCGCATGTTAAAGTGCTTTTCATACTGGAGCCAGATCAGACACAGCACATACGTGTGGGGGGTGAGTGGCAGATTTGACAGAGTGCATCTGCCGCATGTTCATTTCAACGCAGCACCCTGCAGGTAAAAGAAGCAACACAAGCATTAGCACGCCAGCTGTCAGACAAGCTGACAACAGTAAATGTAAATCACGAGTGTGTGCGCATGCATTGGTTATACGTACATTCAAACACACATGCTCAAATGGCTGTTTCAGCAACATCTCTGGAAGATTGGAAAATATTTTGGGGCAGATTACGAGTAGGCGTCACGATAATGGTATACAGAATTTGCACTGACTCTGCAGACTTTAGCATTACATTTCTCCAGAGACTACAGAATTAATGAGGCTAAGGCGAGGCATACAGTACTGTATGCTATGATGTACTTTATATACAGTATCCACTCCCATTTTATATTCCATTTACTGATATTTGTCTCTGCTCTTCTTTGACTTGAAGAGGTTCTGTGGAACGACTGTGTCGTGCTGGATGCCGGTCGTTAGTTCATGTTAGAAGTCTACATGTCTAAACTAAGCCTAGCAGAGAGAGGGACTGAAAAGTTACATCCTTTGGACTGTTGCTAAAAAACAACAACAAAGAAACAAAGGCATCCATGTCCAGCTGCATTAAACAACCTAAACATCGTCCACCGGCTTGTATAGGTCACCAAGAGACAGGGCGTTACTGCTCACATATGGCCAATAATAAAAAGTGATTAATACGTGTAAATTGCTATAAATAAAGAGCCCCTTTAATGTTGGCTCAATTTTCACAACAGGGCTTTATGGCAATCTGACTTCTCCTGATTTCTCACTTCTGACTTTTCTCAACAAATAAATAGTTGTCTCTCTTAAACACAGTGTGGGACACTAAATCCCAGTCCTCGGAAAAGAAGCCACCTCATATTATCTTACCACCACTTCAATGCATTTTTGTCATTTTGCACAATAATGCATGTGTAATCAAGTGTAAAAGTGTTTAGTGCGCTCCAACTCTTGATATCTTGCACAAAATCACAAAATGCCCAATAGGTACAGAGCAGAAACTGTCACTGATGCAGCGAAATACCTTCGAAGTCATCATTTAACTTACTTTTGTGCAAGTTACACTTATGTTATCACTGCAGTTTGTGATTTCTTTGACGGACCATTGGAGGCTCTGTTTTAATGAAAAACTGTTTGGGGCGCCCCTGTAGCTCACCTGGGGACACAGCCCACGTACAAAAAGTCCTTATTAGCGACCCGGCTTCGACTCTGACCTGCAGCATGTCCTATTTCCTGTCAACTCTTCAGCTGTCCTGTCAAGTCATAGAAAAGAATTATATAAGAGAAGTAAATAGTTACTGTTTGAGGTCATTATTTAGACCATTTTATTTCTAAAAGCCAATTAATGATTGAAATTCAACAATGTGATGCTCTAATAATAATGATGCATTGCCTTGCCTTTTTCAGCCCTAAATTAGGATTATAGCATTTTATGTTAAGATTGAAACGGCTAAAATGAACCCATGAAATCCTAAAATGCTTCAATAGTGCGTGATATTGACGTTAAAATGATACACTTCTAGCAAATGGTCTGAAGCCAGTAGGAAATCCTCTGACAAATACCATTTTCTCTCTTAATGACTTCTCGCTCCCTCTCTCTGTCTATCACAATCTCTATCTTCCTCCAGGGAAAATTTTAAAGGGTCTCTCAACATTCAAGACGTGAGGTCATCTGACAGGCTCCGATGCTCAGAAAAACGGAACGAGAGAGCGAAAGGTCAAGGATTTCTGCCAGACAGACAGCAAGAGGGTGCTGCTCTTTTCTGACCTGTTTTTCTCTGTTGATGTTAAGTGGGAAGTCTATGAGACCAGACAGTCGAGAGAGAGAGAGGAGAGGAGAGGAGAGGGGAGCTGCTCGGGGGAATTGCGAGAGGGGGGTAGAAAGGTGAAAATTGAAGAGCACGGGAGGTGCACAAAAAAATGGAAGAAGGACAAAAGGGAGGGAGACAGGGGGGGTTAGAGGTTGTGAGGATAATTCATGTATATCCTCTCCATGGCTCACTTCTCAGCCCAGCCTGTCAGTTTACTCTTAAATTGGATTAAATCCATTTTGAATCATTCATTATTTCAAAGACTCAGTTGAGCGAGAGCCCGGTGCGTTTTGGGACTGTTTGTTAATCGTACTGAGAAGTAGATATTGATCAGGACGCCTCAGAGGCTAAACCCCTGTGGAGGGTTCCCTCTGACTTCCTCCTCCTCGGGAGGAGACATCGGGGCTGACCCAGAACACACCGAAGGGACCGCATGTCAGATTCGCTCACATCGCTATGTCTTTATGAAGAGCACAGACCATTAACATTTATTGCTCCTCATATATGAATCTCCCATATGTCCTCAATATGACTGTGCATGTGTCTCTGTTTGCACACACCATGCATGACTACCGACAGAGCTCTGTGTGTGCGCTCTCACATACCGTTCCTCTCTGTTAAATGGCACGGTCAGAGGATCATAAGATAAGCCCCCTGGCTGCTGTTAGCGCTGCATGTATCTAATTGGCCTCCTTTAGAGGCTCAGTTTGCGAATGATGGAGTGTCAGCGAGCTCTTATCCGTTAGATACGTGGAGCTGCAGCTGGGCTGTGACAGAAACTAATGGATAGACTTTGCCATGGGGACCACTGCTGCTGTCCACCTACACATGCACCGAGATACGCCATACATACGCACAGAAATACAAATTAGATCATGCTGTACTGAACCGAACACACCCAGTTTGTTTACCGGGGTTTGACAATCCCCGTATAGGCATGTAAACACCCTCAGGCTGCCCCATCAAGTCCGCACATTCAGTAGACCAAGATACAGTTTGTACATACACACGAGCAAGAACGAACATCACACGATGCTGTAAATAGGAACACGCGAATGCTGTATGTATTCCATGCTTGAATGCATATACACGTGTGCAAACAGCAGCCGCTTCCTCTTCTAAAGCCTCAAGGCCATGAGTTTAGCCTTTAGCCTGGACTCTGGTTATCCTTACACATGCTCCAAATGCATGTCAGGAACAAATATGCTGTCTGAGGGAAATAATGCAATGAATTTTTTGCCACAAGCTCAACAACAAAAACGATATTTTCTTTTCCCTTATTTTTCTCTTTCTCCAGACCCGCCAGTTTCCCTATTTTTAACCCTTTCTCCTGATTGGTATTTTTTCCAATTAATCATCTGTTTTCACACGGATACAAATCAGAGCGAGACTCGAATGTAGAGACCCTGCAGCTCTCTACCCGTATTTCCCTGTTTTCTTACTTTTTGCTGTGCTCGGGAGGCTTTAGCAACCCAAAATGTTGGTTCTTTTCAGTGCATTTACAAACAGCTTGGAACATTTTTTTTTTATTCTACCTCTTTGTTTAATAGTCTTTGAATTATATTAATATGATGTGAGGTTCAGTAGCTTTCCACAGAAATGGCTGGTAGAAATGTGCTTGAGAGGGAAACTTTTTACTAGTACACTTTAATTGAGTAAAGTAAAGAGTGAAGTTGAAATTCTAAAAAAAAAAAAAGCAAACACAAGTGACTGAGGTGCGTCTTCACTCTGTTTGTCACTTAAAATGCATGGAACGGGTCCCAAGAAGAAGTAATACGCTTCCAAATTTCACTCAGCTTGGTCAGAGATCTTTCTCTTTATTGACCTTTGCCTTCTGTCTCACTTGCTCATCCTCTTATCTTCTGTATTCCATCATTTTATCCTTCCTCCTCTTGTTTTTGAAGACTTACCTGGCAACGATCCTTCCCAACACTCACACACACTAAAATGTTTTTTCTCACTGTTTTTTGCTACTTTTACTTTCTTTTTTTCTTTCTTCAGGTTTTTTGGTGGCAAGCCATTTTTCACTTTTCCACTACCTCATCTTGGTAGGTATGCTTTTCATCTCTGTTTGCCTCTCCGTCCCTCTCTTTCTTTTTTGCACTCTTGATGGTGGCGCCCTGTTCGACCGTCTTCCTGCTTTAATTTATGGGCCTGTCCGTTACAATGCATTAAGTAAGTGAAGCAATTGTATTAGCTAAGACAAACACTGCTAATGGTAAATGTAGCTCTCACCAAACATTAGTCAGCCGACCGTCTCACCCACACAAATCTTCAAATGTCTCTTCACTAATAAAGTACACCTTAAAGCAACTCTAACAACGAACCAGTGAGCCATTGCATCATAAATCAAGACTAGAGGGGGGATATATTTCAGAAATGACCCATCTACTTATTCTGAGGTGGCACTCTGTGTTTAATCTAATCAGGGAGTTTTTCTAATACTCTAAATTGTTCATTATTTCATTGCTCCTGTTATATTTGATAGTGAAAAATACGTTTTATGAAATGTGTCTAATATTGGCCTCTTTGCCTGCTTCATCCGCACTTCTTTACTTCATCTATTTGATTATCAAGGACACTAATTAACATCAATATGATGCACTGTAAATGCTTGATGTTACACACTGAAAGAAAAAGCAGAAAAAGAAGACAGACCTTGAGATAATGTAAGTATCTCACTGTCGACTACATAAAATGTTATTTTTGCAGATGTGGGCAAGAAAGTTGTAAAAACGACACAAACAGGTAAAGGCTTTTGTGAACAAGCCCCAATTAGGTGAGAACAAGCCCATCAATGGGGCTTGGGGGGATAACTGTGTTTGCTTCGGTGCAGTGTATGAGTGTGTTTGTGTTTGCAAGTGCCCAATTATTGTGCACAAGTTCTGCCAGTGTCAGTGTCTTGTCGGCAATTAAGACAACGAGACTGAAAGCAAAGACGTCGTCTCAGAGGACACAAAACAGCGAGCATGGAGATGATGTTGTCATTAAAGATCTGTGAAGCAGCAATAAAGACTTGTTACGGAGAGCCGAGGCACTTTACAGCCAAAAAGCCTTGAAAACCATCACTTTGGTTCGCAGAGACACTTAGAGGAAATGTAAAATGAAAAACAAAAAAAATCCCCCCCAAAAAAAACAAATGAGACGTTGTCCCTGAAGCAAAAAGCTGACATGTTATTTATACTCAGGCTGTGAACATATTTACAGGACACATGCTGAGAAGCTGCAAAAATGTTTTGCAAGAGTTGGCAGGAGATGAAACGAAGACAGTGGGTGCTTTTTTTTTTTTTTTTTACTTAAGAGTTCATTTTAAGGCGATAGATCTCATTCTTGGCAATGTGTTTTGCTCACTGACAGGCCCCTTGAAATGATGCAATGAGCCAAGTGATGTTTCCTCTCCAAGATCACTCTTTCCCTCTCTCTCACTCTAAAGCTCTGTCTCTCGCTCTCTGAGTCTGACTCCGTCTTCCAGCGCCATCGACATCGTGCCAGTGGCAGTGAGGTCCAAATTAAAACCCATGTCTTTTTTTTTTTTCAAATCTTGTTTTAGAAACAGCGCTGCAGCCTTTTGGCCGTTGAGGAGGAATTCAATCACTCACACATACACACACACACACACACACACACACATCACCACTGCTGAAATTCAATTTCATATGTCTAATTTGTTCTTTTTTCTCTTTGTACTTCTGTTTATCTTAACAACCTCACAAATATGAGTGATTCATAATTACCAAACGTTTTGGAAGTGGTCCAGCGGTTTGCATCAGCCCACAGCGACTAAATCATTTGGGGAAACTATGACCATTAAAGATCAGTCCAAGTGCTTGTTTCTGCCACTGACAGGCTGAGGTTGTCGCCCTAAGGGTCGATCAGCATTACAGGAAATCATTTCTACAGAGATATACCTTTTTGTTGAAGAGTAAGATCGCTATGTCTCTGAAATCTCATGAGAAGTAAGTTGTTACAGATTGTTGCCTCAGCTAGATTGTTGAAATCAGCAAAATATTCTGCCAGGACTTTGCCGGCAGTTCCTCCAGATAAACTCCAAACTCCTCTGACTCACATTTCCGCCGTCGTCACCTCTCAGAGTAACTTTTCTCCTTGTGTTTCTATAACACTTTTATAATAACCATCATTAACTTCATAGTTACTCAAACACGGGTTAAAAGATATTTTGCTGTTTACCTAAATGCTTAACAATATCCAAATATTGGTTATGGATGAAATATACAATATTTACTAAACATTTACAAAGTTATAAACATCAATTGCAGCTGTGAAATAAACAATTGCTTAATAAAACATTTCATTGTTTTCAGTGAAATAACTTTTAACTAAAGTTTTAAATTAACTATAAATGAAAACCTTTTACTAATGATGGTTGTCATAAAGTGTTGAAAAAGGATCTCACTCTTTTTAAAGAAAATATCTGTTGGAATCGTTTCTAAGGTTAAAAAGCACCTTTAAGACCAGTGCCACGTTATGCCTCAACATATAGTTCACATAAAGGTCAAAATGCATTTAATCAGTCCTTAATTCATTCTATGACATCACATTAAAATGTGTCATCACCAAATACATTCTTGGAAACAAGGCAAAATACTGTCTGTGACAGTTGTTACACTATGTTCAAGGACAAGCTGCTGATTCCTTTGAAAACTTTGCTTCCTCGGCTGCCGAGTGTCAGACTGTGATGATTTGTCATTCTGCTTGTTCGTTGGACCCTTTGATTATTCTGGGCCGTTGTTCCATTCTGTCTCATTTAGTGAAGTCATACTATCTGCGTGAATATGTTACAGAGCCAGCAACATTTTTTTCCATTTGTCAAAATGACAGTTTTTGGAATTATATTTGCTATTTTAAAGTTCAGAAAATGATAAAACCCAATTTGCTGCTACAACAGCAGCAGCGTGTTGACAGCAGATGACAAGCGCCTTGAGATGCTGCTCATCTACTGTCTAATGGTTCCCAAAAAAGAAAAATCACTGGTGTTATGGAAGTGAATAAAAGGACCCTTCAACTGTCTCTCAGTATACAAAGACTGTGTCACTTTGTCTAATGTGTGTGTTGGTGGAGAGGACATTCTCGTTTCATCAAGATCCTTCAGGATACATTTATTTCAGTTGTTTAGCCTTTTTTTTAGTCTTTGTGAAATCTCAATCTGAAGAGTGGTCCTAACTGTCATGTAAATGTAGTGGACTTAAAAGTACAGTATTTCCCTCTTAAATATAGTGTCAGCTGTTCTAACAGACATTTAAACTGTCCTCTCCCTCCTCTAAAAGGAGATTTTGAACCTCTTCGCACCTGGATAGAGATCTAGAGTGGCAAAGTTTAGGTCCAAAAAAGTGATCGTGAGTTTTGGATATAAGATTTCTGAGTGATGTTCAAACCACTTCTGATTGGGGTCGGATGACGATGGATGGACGGTGCTCCAGGTTTTATGTTATACTGGTAGTTGATGTACATTGGGGTTTTTTTTTGTTTGTTTTATATTAACTATCTTTTTATTGAGAACTGTTTTTAACGAGCAAGGTCTGAGAACATGTTGAATGTTGTTATATTTACTGTGACTTAGACGAGCCCACAGAAGGATGGTGGTAACAGGTACGAGGTCTGGGGTACTGACTCAAAGTGAGGTGAATTAAATGAGTTTATAGCTCAGACTTTGAGGCCTCATCAGAGTCCCAGGGGGGTTAATTAAGTCCGTGTGAGTCGTTGGTTCTTAACCTGGCTGCAGGACAAGTTTCCCCCTCAAAGACAAATAAAGTTAAAGTTCATTTGAAATGTCGAGCCTCAACCGACATTTGACCTGAACGAAAGCAGCGACATGTTTTTTTTTAATTCAGTCGGTTGATTCTTCTAAGTGGCTGCACTCGGACTGTTGTTTCCACTTCCCGCTGCCCTTCTTAACACACACACACACACACACACACACACACACACACACACACACACACACACACACTCACACAAACACACACACGCACACACAAACACACGGACAAGTATTCTCTACCTCCAGGCGAGCTGCGAGGGGCTTGTTGTGTTTGGAGTGGCCTTTGTTTAGACACTGTGTCACGCAGTCAGTGTTTGTGTCACCGGTTCATGCTTGGTACTCCGCCTCATCCACTCTGTGTTTACTCTCATATTTCATCCCATTCAGGCCTGACTCTCTGGAGAAGAGGTTGGGGCGGGGGGGCGTTGAATAAACTAAGCAGCTGCAAATGTTTGTGCCTTGTTGAAGGAGATTCAGAAGAGTTCTTTCAAAAATTCTAAATCTGAGGTGGCTGTTGTCGTAGTGGCACCGAGCGCCGCAGCGCGGCTCTCCATCTCTTTTGTGCTTTTTTAGATTGTTTTTGAGGGCAGCAAAGTGGCGAGAGGCACTAGACGTTATTTACTCTTACCTTTTCTGTTTGCTGCCGTCCTTGAACACGTGACGGCTGCCCTCCATCAAAGTGATGAGTTTGTGTGTGTGTGTGTGTGTGTTTGTGCGATAGGAAGATCTGTTTTATCCATCAATATTTGGACCATACTGGGAGACAGAAGTGACTCATCTGTTTCTAAAAAAGGCAGACTAACCTTTGTAGTAAAAAAAAGAAATGGCCGTATCTGAAAAGCACTCAAAGCCTCATTTCTCCACGTCAGAAGGAGTTTTCTGGTGCTCTTCCCCTCCTGCTTCTCTCTCCGGCTCGGTCGGAGGGAGCGAGCGAGAGCCTCCGGCGTGTGACGGGCTGTGGGCTGTGAGATTCACGAGAAACTCTGACGGATCAAAAAGACCCCGGGGAAAGAGGGGGCGAAGCAGAAACATGTGTTGTGCTGAGTGTTCAGTCATATCTATTCCTCTCCCTCTTTCTCCTCATTTTTGCCTTTCTCCCCCCTCCCGTTGTCTCCTTTCTCCCCATCTCCATCTGCTCTGAGATGAAAGAGAAGAAGAAATACACGATAATAAGGATATTATCGTGTGTTTCTTCTCTTTCGGCTCATCCCCTTGCTAACTTCCTTAACTATGTTCTGTCTTTTTCTCTACTTTAAGAGATAGGAATGGGATATATTTATTTTCAAACATACAGTCCCCACCTTCGGAGAAATGGATCCATTTAGAGTGACTGGTCATACATTAAACAGATGATGTAACATAATGCAATGACGTATAACCTGTTAATATCTTTACTAAGGGGTTTATTAATTTTTGGTAACACTTTATGATCTCTGTTCATTATCAATTATAGTGAATTCCTGTGACTTCGTTTTTGAAAAAGCGTGAATTCATCGATGTCATGAACTATCAGTAATGTGCATGTTACCAGTGTCTCCTGCCTGACGTAATGAAGGAAACATGAATTAATGCAACAGCTAAGCTGTTTCAACCGTCGTGAGTTCATGTTATTCACGATGTTCACGTCTTCTTTATTGGTAAGTTTGCAGTTCAAGGGACGAGCCGAAAACACTGACAAGTTCACAGGTTCTCTGCTGAACTACAAGTCCTGTATCAGGATGACTAAAGCGATACTTTCCCACGACTTCACCATGTTCGTGTGCATTCATGTGAAGTAGTCTTCAACCCTGTTTTTACATCACAATCACCATCTTTTTGGGCTTCATTGTAACTTTCAATGATTTAGACTGTGAAAAAACAGACTTTTGTGTACCATGCAATACTTTCTTAAAGCTCACATGTCCTATCTCGTTCATAGTATTTATTTCTTAACATAATCACTGTTTGGCAACTTACTCAGGAAGTCTAATGAGTTATGTTGCACTTAGTATTCCCTTTAAAGTAATGATATTTTGGTATCAAAAGCAATTAGTATTGTTAGTCATTATATTAATGTATTAGTTTAAAATAGGTGAAATCCTTCATTAAGCTTTTTGGTTGCTAGCCTTTGTGACCTGCCCTAATTTTTGATACATAAGTACATTTAACATCAGATACCTTAACTCACGTAAAAAGTAATTCACGTGGGTGTCTCTTTGGGCTACTTTTTCCCAGTGTTGCCTTTCTGCGTTTTTATTGGAATATATAAACATCTGTTAAAACCAGACATAGTCTCAAACATTCAGCTGTCACCCGCAGAGTTAATTCCACTGTTGAGACTGTAAATATTTAAACTTATTTACCTTCCCAGAACGTTCCCATGAACTGTTATTAAAAAGCATTGCAGTGCTGATGTTCCGTGTTGCAACAAATATTTTTAGAACGTACCCGTTGTTCTTGAAAATATCACCAAAGCAGTCCTTCATCCTTTGAATGCAGCCTAAATTTGTCACTTTATTTTTATATTTCCCTCAGAAACTCTTCACTGTGACAGGCTCCAGTTAGTCATCTAGCCTGAACAAGAGGACATTCTATTTCATCTGATGTTAATTTGGAAATACACATTTGAAGTTCAGACACTTTAATTATCCATATTAACTTGTATGTGTTAGCTCCCTGACAGCCTCCAGTTCACGCTAAGACTCTCTGTTTTCAGGTCCCTGACTTTCCAAAGTCGATCGATTAAGAACGGATCATTTGATTGGGTCAAAACCTTTTTAACAGTCCCATCTGGAAACTTAATTCACCCCAGTTTAATAAGAAAAACCAATAAAGTAATTAATATTAATAAGTAGATTTACTTCCTTGGTGCTTTATGCAGCTTGTGTGGCCTTTTCAAAGGAATAACATACAAATGAAAGTCATAACGCCAGCACCTTCTCAAGTGGCAGCTGTTATTTGATATTGATCGTTAGCATTGATTTCAAAGTGCCACAAAGAAACAAACATAAACATGTAAACAAATCAAATGTCACTCTTTAATTGTTGGGATTTACTGTCGAAAAACGTCTTTCTTCCTTTGTCACGTTTCTAGGCTGAATCTATGAATGTTTGATATTGTGAGACAAAGAAGTTACGTCAGCGTTTAAATGATAAATGATGAGCTCAACATTTGCACTTTGCCATTTTGTTCTACCTGGCTGAAATGCTCCCTTAGGCAGAATGACAAACGTCTGCATACGGGAAAAATCTAGTACAACTTTTCCCAGTTTTGGGCCAGAGGGCAGAGAAACACATGTAATAAGCCCTGAAATCCCCCTGTTGGTGGTGATATTTTATATAATCCTCTCCTCTCCTCTCCTCTCCTTTCCTCTCCTCTCCTCTCCTCTCCTTTCCTCTCCTCCCCTCTTGGTTTGCGTCACCACTCCGCACCCACCTACCTACATCCCATGTGAGAATCCCAGAGTGGGTGGGATTAGTGCAGCCCTACAATCCAAGCGTTTGATGTTACGGCACAGTTCAAAACAGGTCAGCTGCTCTGTAATCCCATATATCAGGGCCAAAATGTAATGATTTTAATGGTCTTACACACAGTGTGACTCACAATTGAAAAATATACTCAGTCGTGCTCTGCGGCCCACGCCACATCCTCTATTGGCTTCTCTGAGCCCAGACTTTGACCTGCAGGTCACAGGTATTAGATTAATTTCCCCAAAAGCATTTTGAGTGCATTGATGTCTCAATGACACGCCGCAGAGCAGAAGTGATCCGGTGGTGAAAGAAACCCTGGCTTGGAAAGAGAGAGAGGGTTTTTTTTTCTTTCTTTTTTCTTTCTTCCTCCTTATGCACATAATTTAAGTCTTTTTATGATTTGTTATGGCTTTTTTAACTACATTTTTAGCTCTATCAAAGCTTTTAACGATCTGTTACACATAACGAATTTAGGTTTTCGGAAGTAAAATCAGTGCTGGTCGCGGTTTAGTGTGAATGCCTGATCAATTTAGTCTCTCAGTGTTTTGTCTTGATTTGTACTTAATTTTGTTAACTAATGTGAACGGTGTCTTTTTGGCTTTAATTTTGTTGACTTGTTGACCGGCAGCCGATGGTCATATATTGTCTGTTCATGGGGTTTGGAAAAGCAAATAAAGACATTCTAAATAAGAAATCCTCACATTTTCCGACGCTGAAATGAGAGACTGTTATGAGAACAGCTGCAGAAAATGTTTTCTGTCAGTTGACCGTCGATTAATTGACTCATCATTTCAGCTCAGTGCAGAGAGCGGGTTACTGTAAGTGCTGAGACCTCAGCTTCACTTTATGTCACGAGGCAGTGGCTAACTCTTTATCTCCTTAAATTAAAGAGGGATATTAACTCAGGAGCTGAGGGGTACTTTTCTAAAATAGATTAAGATCTAAGAAATGTGCTGTATTGTTCTGCGACTGGACTGGTGCTCTGAGCGACATTTACTCCACATTTCATTGTAATCCCTTGCTTTTACCATTTATATGCATTTAAACCCCCTTTATAAATGACTTGTAGCGTAGTTGTTAGCAGATCTGAGAACAGTGTTAAAAGGCTTTCATATTTGTCTTACTTCCAACTTGACAAGTAATGACCCTCTGGGTTTCCCAACTCCTGAGACAGAAAAATCGACCTTTCTTACAAATATGGCCTTTAAGCATACATAATTGATAAATGAATAGTTAATTGAGGATGGACAATATCACACATTTGTACTCGTGAAATAAATGTACAAAAGTCAGGACACTGATAACCTCAGAAATACCAAGGATGACATTTAGGTTGTGCAGGCTAAAAAGCTTTAACAGCTTAAATTGACTTGTTTACTTGACATGGCAATGTTGAGGTAATCAGTTTCCTCGATTATTTTTTAAGTAAAGTCACTTAAAAAACATTTAGTAAACATTAGTAAAACATATACACATTTTACAGTGTATATATTTTACATGAATATAAGTTTTATTGTATCAACTATGTTATTATTCAGGATTATTATTGATGATGTATGTATTTATGTATTTATTAACACTTTGTACAACTAAGCAAAGGCTAAAAGCTTGAACAAAAAAGTAATAAGTGGACCAGAGCTGCAGCAATTAGTGGATTTATCACTTAGTGGATTGAAACAAAGTTAATTGCAAACTTTTTTAATAAGCGATTAATTTCAATTTGTTGGTTCTAGCTTTTTACATGTAGCAACTTTTCATTGTCTTTTATGAGGAGTTTTGGGGTTTTTAACTACTGGTCGGACAAATTAAACAATTTGAAGATGTCACTTTTGTTTTGTGTTTTTTATTTATTTTATTTTTTTTTACTTTTTGATATTTAACGAATAATTGATTAATTGTGAAATTAATCTGTGCGCCAATCAGTAATGACCTTGATTTAGTTGCAGCCATCCTGAGGACGCTGAGTCACTTTTTTGTGTAAAATTCAACTCAGTTTTCAGACTCTGTATCATGGCATCATGAGTCTTGACTGCACACAGTCAATGAATACTTCATGACACAGTTTTTTTCCACCATATGTGTAGAGATACATGATTCAGACGGTGCTGTGTTCCTGTGTGCAGTCTGCTCAGCATCAGCCCGATCCACCAGAAGCTGTTTGCACTCCACAGGTGTCCCCTCTCCACCATCATGCTGCATCTCACCATCCTGTGTCCATACCTGCCACTCTGACCGACCCATGGCGCCTTGAGCTTTGATGCGTTGCCGTGCCAACGAGCCATATAGCCCTCACCGGGGCTTCTTCCTGAAAGTTGTTTTTCTCTCTTTTGATACCCGACCTTCCTTAATCTCTCCATCTACAGTAAGTGGATTTGTTTGATCGATGACAGCGGCCACGCAGCGAGGAGGTTTCCTCTCCGTTCTGTTTGCCCTGAGCATCCCTCTACATCATGTGTTATCATGAGTGTGTGTGTGTGTGTGTGCTAAATTTAGCACTGATTTATATGATGTTAACACACTGTCTTCTCGAGCACTCAAAGCACTATAGGGCTTTCTATGGGAAATGTTACTGTATGACAATCTCATATAGGGAGAGTCAGTCTGTTCTCTCTCACACACGCACACACACGCACACACGGGAGACAATCTGGGAGTCAGAAATAGAGAGATGGGATGGTGGGAGAAAGACTGAGAACGCATCATAAATGTAATACCAGCCTCCATTCTAGAAAATGCCAATCTACTTTTGATTCCAGCTTTGAGATGGATCTGGCAGCAGGGTTTGTTTGGTACCTGCAGGGGCCTCAAACACACCACACACACTGATAACCTGATCATCGTCATCATCATCATCATCATCATGAGTATAGCCTGTCAAAGCTACTGTAAGGGCTCATTCCTTATGATCTACATGGAAAATGCATAAATCCAACAGGTCCCAGGTAAAGCTGTGGCCCTAAACTCCTCTCCGGCTCTTGACTTTTCTTTTTTTTTTTTTTTCTAATTTCCCCCAAAACAAAAATGGACTCATATTTTCTTAATGACAAACTTTGATTGCTTTTATTGTTTCAGTGCTACAAAGCTCGGTGATGTAGGACGGAACCCCCACCCCCACCCCCCCTCCCCGCGTGTCTCATGGGTAAAATGCATGGAAATTCAGCACAGGACACGTCTTGCATGGCAATACAACGATGGCTGCCGTCGCGTAAAGGCTATATACTGTAGCTACAACACTGAATAAACATGAGGCTTGTACATTAAGAGCGAAAAGTTCCCGTCTTGTCTCATTTCATCAGTGACCCTGGATTTTCTTTTCTTTGCCTTTTTTTTTTTTACACGCTCCTCCAACACAGGCCGAAGAGAGAGAGAGACTGTCCCTGAATGAGAGTCTGTTTGTTTTTTGTTCTTTGTTTTTGCTGTTCTATACAGTCAGTAAACATGTTTGTCCTGCTGTCCCGCTCGATTTACTCCCGAGTTTTGAAGTCAACACGAATGTCTTCACGCTCTGTGGAATTTGCATCTTATAATCTTCTTGAAAGCACTTTGGAAGTCTTTGTTGAAGTAGGCATATATGATGGGGTTGAGGAGGGAGTTGGAGTAGCCCAGCCAGTTTATGACTGCGCCCAGCCAGTCGGGCATGTAGCAGCTCTCCGCGCAGAAAGGCAGCACCAGCGCCACGATGAAAAAGGGCAGCCAGCAGAAGATGAAGGTCCCCATGATGATCCCCAGCGTTTTCACCGTTTTGCGCTCCCTGGCCAGCGCGATCTTTCTCTTCGCCCCCGAGTTCTTCTCGTTCATGTTCTCGTAGCCGTGCGACGAGGACTGGGGGGTGTTGGGCAGGGGCAGGTGCGTCTTGGAGTTGCCGATAACTTCTATGATCTCCAGCGACTCGCCCTCCTCCCCGTGCTTCACCGCGCCGTTTACGCACGGAGAGCTCGGCTTGGACTCGTCGCCGCGCCTCCAGCCTTTGCCCCCGGCCTCCCCGTTGGTTTTCTTGTGAAAGACGGCCGGAGACACAGTCAAGCACTTGTCCGACACTTTTGCCTTCTCGGTTTTCTTGACCGTCTTTCGAATCCGAAACCGCGCGGCCTTGAATATTCGCCCGTACAGGACGAGCATGAGGATGAGAGGGATGTAAAAAGCCCCAAACGTGGAGTAGATGGTGTAGCCCGGGTCCTGGCTGATGCTGCAGGCGTCGGGGTTCGCCCTGTCTTCGGCGCTTCTCCAGCCTAACATAGGCGGAATAGAGATAGAGAAACCAATTAGCCAGGTGACGCTAATCAGGATCGCAGCTCGCCTTGGTGTCCGTTTATTTACATAGTCAATGGGGTCTGTTATGGCCCAGTACCTGTCCAAGGCAATTGCGCACAGATGCAGGATGGATGAAGTGCAGCACAGTACATCCAGAGAGATGAATACATCACAGATCTCTTGCCCCAGTGTCCACTTGTTCAAAACCTGGTAGAGGGCCGCCATCGGCAGAACCAGCACCGACACCATGAGGTCAGTCACGGCCAGAGATCCAATCAGGTAGTTAGCCACATTCTGGAGAGATCTCTCCAGGGCGATGGCTGCCACGACGCACGCGTTGCCAAATATGGAGCAGAGGATGAGGGCCGCCAGGAGCAGAGAGGTGATAATCTGGTAACTCAGCTGCAGGTCCGGCACAGACCTAGACCCCGTGCCATTCTCACCCGCGTCCCAGTCGGCGACCACGTCCACCCCGTCAAGGTAACCGCCGGTCGCGTTGCTGTCGTTGCTGCTCGTTGTTACAAAATCCATGATGCGAGCGCACTCGGAGCGCAACTTTCCCAGAGCAGTGACGGGGAGGGGGACACGCAGCTGGACAGATAAGCTGGACACAGTCAGCCCCGCAGACTGCTGCCGCTGTGCGTTTTACCGGGGTCCATCGGAGTTGCCGCGTTCGTGCCGTCGCTCTGAGGACGCATGACGCAGACGTGTTTGTGAGTTTGTGTGTGTGTGTCAGAGAGAGAGAGAGAGAGAGAGAGAGAGAGACAGAGAGACAGAGAGATGGAGGGGGATTTGTGCGTGTTGTAGCCCGTGAGTGTTGACAGCCGGGTGCGCTCACTGGCACTGCGAATTCATCTGAGCTCGGTGACGCCGTGAATTCATTTATACGAGCAGTTTCGGGTACGTCAGACCGTGTGGAGGTCGCCCTGGAGTTTTGTGCCTCTGCTCTCCTCGCTGCTCCGTCCTTCTCTGCAGACAGCCGATGAGGGCGCAGAGCTCTCCTGCTCTCTCGTTAATTTTTACATCTGACATTTCGTGGATTTTTTAAAAATGTTGTTTTGTTGTTAGTTTACATCTTAAAGGGCAGGTGTCAGTCAGGACGAGCACTTATAAAGTTCTATATCTTACAAATATTGCGAGATTGCGAAGAAATTCGATACAAAATCGTAATTTTTCTATTACTTGTAAGTAACTTTTGGTTTTAAACTTCACCTGAAACATGTGCTTCTTTGTTATTAAACCTCAAAGAGAGTTTTTATTTTTTTTAAATGAGTTCAAACAGAAATCGTGCGTTTCGAGCCATGACGGAGAGCGAGGTAACAAGCCCTCGCTGTTAAGAGCGAGAGGTGGTTTGAGGACCAGGGACAGCGCCACGTACGTCCAAAGAGGAGAGCTGCTGCCATCTGCTGCCCACGGCGAGTACTGCAACACATGGCGGACCCCTCTCTCGGGACTTCGAGCAGAAGGCGAATTATAGATCCTGGGAGGGCGGCGATGAGCTGCCGAGGGAGGTGGTGGTCGAGGAGATGAGAATCAATCTGTGTGTGTGAGAGAGACAGGGGGGAGAAGGAGGGGAGGACAATAGTTGCGTTTGCCAACTAATAATGTCAGCAGGTGGATTAAAAACAGCTGGTGAGGGAGAACAAAATGCTCCCTTCATGCAGAGCCGAGGGAGGGAAGGAGGGGGATGCTGCAGGGTTTCAGTCATTCCAGGTCTGAGTTTGGATGAAAATTTAACCTGGAGTTGAAGTGAAATGGAGAGAAAAACAAAAATACACCAAAATAAACCCTTCAAACGATCTCTTGTTTTCAGTTTTGACATGCACAGGGTGTAGACAATTTGTTCCTTGTTAACCAATTAAAGCAACACTATGTGGAAATTTGCATTTCATCAATTTTGGTATCCCCCACTGAGTGCAACGCTGCAAAACACAAATCCCAGGTGTGTAACAATTTGTCAGACCACATGTAGGTGCTGACTGCAAACAAAACTCATAATAGCATGACAACATTAGGTGTCGAAAACTCGTGTCTCGACTAAAAATGTGTGTGGCGCTGTGATCCTGCTGTCTCACTGATGTTACACAGTGCAGAAACAAGTGATGAGGGAGGAGTGGCTGAGACAGAGACACCATCCACCCTATTACGAGACACTGTACCATCAAAATTATTTTGAAACTTTTATTTTAAGATAAAAAAAGTTCTATAATGTTGCTTTAAGTCGCTATTAATGGACAGACTTCCGGAATTTATAATCATATAGATTTTTTACACACCGCTTTCACCTTGCACTATAGCTACAAAAGCAGCACTATGGATGCATGATGGCACCTGGACCTCAACAGCCTCACTTTAAATTCCCGCCCATTGGTCACTCACAGTACTGCAGTGAAACCCCCCCCTGCTGCCCAATAAGCATCTCCCTGCAGACCAGCTACTAACCCGTCTCTGTTCAGACGTCCTTCAGATGAGCCGGGTTTACTTTTCTCTCTCTTCTCTTCTTCTGAGCTTTTCTGTCTTCAGGTTTTCTCGGTTCACTGGAAATGTGCTCTTCAGTGCAGACAAGGTCTCTATAGTGTTTTCACTGTGGAGAGTCTTACCTTGTACCTTATTATGTGACCCTGTCATGTGGAGGAGTCCTGTTCTCACATGCAATATTGTTCCCAGATGAAATGCTGTTACAGAGGTTCCTCAAAGCATGCTCAGAATGCTCAAAACTTCCAAATTAAAACAAAAGTATTCATCTACATCACTTCCAGTCCTACGTATTTGTTATATAAAGTCATTAAAATGTATGTAATGAGTTAGAATGATGACTTTGAACAGTTCACCTAACCTAATCCATAGTAATACTGGATTTCATATTTTTCTCGAGTTTTTATCCTAAGACAAAGAATCTCCTGTTCCTCCTCCTCAGCCTTTCTATTTAGAAACACTACAGCAGCCTGTCAGAACAAACCGCTACTGAACAGGTTATCCTGACATTTGCAATAAAAATACATTAACATTTGCTTAAGGGAATAATTGCTGTGCCCTGATGAAGACTATTTGACCTGAAACACGTTGATTAAGTATAGGATTTGTAATAATTATTATGCCTCAGATTCCTTTCAGACTGCTAATCAGTAACATCCTCTTTTAGGCCCAATCCTTAAAGAGGACCCTGATTGTTATGTCAGCATTACCTCACTATTGTTCATGACCCATTGCAGAACTGTTTTCTACATTTGGCTTTTGCCTTCAGTGTGAATGTGTATAATTGGCATTTACTCCTGGCACTGCAGAAGTCATGGGTATTTATTGGCTCAGATCGGTCGTGATGTAAACACAACACGCTGATAATCACCCCTCGTCACGTGTGCTGAATTGAGGCTATTAGCTCTCAGCTTGAACATTGTTCTGTTGGTGCTGAGCTTGAAAGAGTGACTGAAGTAAAAGATATTTAAAAAAATAACCACTGTTTGGCGGCTTCCATTCTTGTGGGCTGCCTGATGGGTGCTGCACCTGTGCACCTCCTTACAAAGATCGGAAAGAAGGGAGATGTCTCACTCT
>CAEMYA010000092.1:1027546-1044610 GCA_903131615.1 Diplodus sargus
GCACACACACACACACACACACACACACACACACACACACACACACACACAGTATAGGTGCTGTGTTGTGACAGATCATATATGCAGAGCCTTCTTCACCCTTTCATAGATCAGCGAGCGTCATGACGGAGCCTCACAGGATGCTCTGCAGGAGTTGCACACATACACACAAAAAGAGCGAAATGCTTGAGCTGTGAGGCTGTGCAAACAACCAAACTTAGCATAACCCCCATCAGTACAAAAAAAAGAAAGAAAAAATCAGTTCATTCATCATGCGTCCTGACTCTGCGGATGATATTTTAACGCCTCACTGTTTGGTTTCTGTCAGGGATCAGGGGAGCTTTTCTGACGGCAAAATGCGCACGGTTGCAATTTTTTTTAGTGCAAGTGCCACTTCGTCGTGCACCTGCACAGGCACACCATTTATCCCCAATGTGCAAAAACAGAAAAAAAATGACTAGAGAAAAGAAAAGCTCTGTTGATTGACAGAAAAGGGAAGTTTGTGCCATAACTTATGTTGTGTTTCACTGCAACGCAGATCGTCCAGGAATTCAATACACTTGTGGCTCTGTACCGTGAGCTGGTCATCTCCATCGGCGAAATCACTGTGGACTGTCCCACTTTACGGGCCGAAATGCTGAGGACCCGGACTAAAGGCTGCGAAATGGCGAGAGCGGCACACCAGAGTCTCTCCTTGATATCGGGGTGAGTTGGCACACAAACGCTGTCCGTGGTGCTGAAAAGACCAAAAGCTCCCCTCGCTCTGAAAGTGGAAAAAAAAAGCCCTCGCCAAATTGGGGCGCTCTGCAACACTGCTGCGCCTAAAGTTGTAAAGTATCTAAATTTATCTCCAATTTGCATAAGCGTCCCCATTTTTAGGCACATGTATACTTAAGCCTGCTTCTCTCCACTTCAAAGAAATCATCCAAGTGTCTGCTCCATTAGAGTGAGACCGGAGAGCCTGAAGAAGAAGAAGAGGAGGAGGAGGAGGAGGAGGAGGGAAGAAGTTGTGGAGAGAAAAACAGAACATGAGATCAGCTTTTAAAAACCGCCATAGTCTCTAATTGCTGGCAGGGACAGCTTTACCAGGAAGCAGTCACAGCAGTCCTATAGCCTACTGTAAACTGACCACTTTCCATTAGCTCGGGCCTAAAACGTTAATGCACGAAGTGGAATGCTTCCCAGGGCGAATGTATGAGATAATAGTATCAATAATGTGGAGCCAATGACTTTTGCATAACTATGTTTAATGCATTGTGAGAGTGTGTGTGTGTGTGTGTGTGTGTGCGCGCGCGCGCGTGCGTGCGTGTGTGTGTGTGTGTGTATGTGTGTGTGTGGTCATTGAACATTTAGCCACTATGATGCTTTTTCAACAGCGGATGTTGTGCGTTCCAGAGTGCAGATTATCTATTTGTTTTCATCAGAAACCGGTGACACAAGTCCTGCAATAACAGTTATTCTTATGATCCCTTGATTGATTATTTTCTCAATTATTATTAGATGTTTGGCCAATAACGTGTCAGAAAAAGGTGAAAAATCTGTTTTTTCCAAAGACAAAGGTGACGCCCTTAAAAAAGGTCACTCAGTGGCACAATTGCATTGTTGGCAATGACGGCACCATGTTGTGAGAAGTCTACTGGCCCAGCGTTGCACTCCTGTAAGACTGTTGGACTCATCATGGACATGTGTTCAAAATCGACACAGCATACTTCTGTCTTTTCAAAACCTGGCGCCTGCATTACCCACAATGCAACTAAGCCTCCGAGTGACATCACTGGAGGCAATTTATCAGATTACATGCATTGTCCTCTGGAGCTAGTGCTCCCCACAGCCTGTCAACACACTTTAACGTGTAAAATTGGTGGTGTTGTCCCTTTAAAAGTCGTCTCTTTTCTAAATCATATTTCAAGTGGTTTGTTTCTGACAGAGCTTTTGGCTGACGATTGGAGGGAAATCTACAGTGGCTCTAAAGGGTCAAAATACAATGACACTTCACAAAAACAACATTTAACAACGCACAAGGCACGCAGGAAACGTTTTTATTGTGTGTTTTGTGAAATGCCGTGTTTGACCCTCAAGGCCACCGTAGAGAACAGCTATGATAGGAGCCCGAGATGTCTGTTGACTTGGCCTGCACCCTTCCACTGAGCCCAACATCTACTCCACACTGGTGCCAGTGGAAGAAGGGCAATGCGAGGCTTGGGATTTGAAGGTCCTCAGTGAGGCTGAAGACGCCAGCTGACTTGGCACCCTCAGACTTACTTAAATAACAATGGGACAGACTGAAGCCAGCAGTGACAGAGGCCTGGAGTGGTGTCTGCAGTGCTAGCTTGCTCGCCAAAGCCGGGGAGTGTTGGGACAATAGGGGTATCAGGTTTACTATAGCAGCAGCACGGCTCATATTCCCCTTTATTGAACGACATTTGTTGGAGACCTGTGAGATGCTCACGACGGGTTTTAAAATAGTCTGCTCTGTGACCTATTTCCTGACTCAATAATTAATCATCTCGCTATATCTTACAGTGATTTAGGAGTGCATATCCTTCACTGTCTGTTACATGCATGACAAAATCTATCCGTTTAATGTACCGAGGCTTCGAAGCCACATGTGCGTGACAAACTCATGAACATGCTTCCTGTCATGAATCATACAACATCCACCGGCTTCAGTCACATCTTTATTTAAATCTTTGGGAGAGAGTGCCGCACTATTCTTTTTTCAAAAATCGCAACAGCTACATACTTTTTCTCCCCGAGACAACAGGTTCCATCCATTAAATCTCTGTTCTTGAATTCCCAGCTGCGGCAACAGAAATAGAGACAGTGCAGCAGCTTCGGAGAGAACTCTTAGTCCCCACTGATAACAGCATCAGCAACATCGTCATAATCATCACCGGCACATACTCTAAACCTCCTTCTCTAAAAGCTCTCCCGGGCCATTTCAATGTTTGTCTCCGCTACTAGAGACACAGAGCTTGAATTAGACAGCGCAGGTCATTCCCCTTTAATCAAATAAAGCCAGTGTGTCTGAATGGTTTGAGTGATGCGGGGCCTCTCTCAACGTGCTAGAAGAAAGAAAGCTGATAAGCGGGGATAGCACCGATGACAGCTGTGCTTAGGCGACGGTGCTGGAGAAGGCAGCAGTGTGACAAAAAACGAGGTTGGGAAAAAGGAGAAAGCTCGCCGTCAGAAGAAGGGGGAACGCGGCAGCAAGATTTTTTCCGTGCGAGAATTATTCTTACCAGGTGCAAGTTTCACGCCTTTCATCGCTGTCACTTTCCCATGTGATATCACACCCACTGAATATCACCTGCTGTACGTTTCCCCTTGAACACCGGATTTATATGGCTGTGAAGCTACTACTGGCGTCTCATAAAAAGCTAGTGATAAGCTCTGGGTAAATAAAATATAACTACTCAGAAGGGGGCTCTTGTATTTGAACTTCTTCGCTGCGTTTTATTTATATATTATCAGAAGGCTGAAGAAGCCAGAAATGTGGATACACAGCTAACACAATAACATAATCACACTGTGTTTTTTTTCTTTCTTTTAGCTACTGACACAAGGTTCAGTGAGACTTGTGTTAACTCATTCTTAATGTAAACTTCACAGCTGATATAAGCTCATCAATTGCTTTCATGTGGAAATGTTTGGTAGACTTTTTAAATATATATATATAATATTTAATAAATAAATATTTGAGTTTTTGTAATCCCTAGGGGGACCAGAGGGGGGGCCACAGCCACCGTAAAAAAGATATCTGGGGGCGTCCCTGTAAGAGACATTTGCAGTGAGCTGTTTATGATGGGACAAAAAAAGATGCGGATGCCGAAAATATTCTGCAAAGGTGTCGGTATCAGTCACTGTTTTCCCTGTCTGATCTACACATGTGAGTGAACATAGGCTGTACAATAGAGATTACTTACTCAGATTGGGACGTTGTGCTGTCTTTTTCTATCACATGTCAAGTTTGACACGTTTCAAAGCCCCAGGCTGAACATTGATCTTTGAGTGGAGCTCCTACCAATAATGGGGTTAGCACTTACACCTGTATGATGGTTTTCTTTTTTTTCCTGTCTGGGCAAAAAATCTAAACAAAACAACAAGTTAATTTGTATCCAGAATTACATCCTTGTCCTTCTTTTTTTGATTTTTCCCCACATTAAAGGCTGACACCTCCAATTTTTATTAAAATGACATACGGGTCTTGTGGAGTTTTACTGCGTATGTGAAAAAGTGGCATAAAGCTTTTAGTGGATCCAGAGAAAACTGCTTGTAATCTGATCAACCGATGTCAATCAGTGGCCAAGTTTCATTGTGAGGAATGTAGGCGGCAGGTTTTGAAGAGGAAGAAAAGTGTGTAGCAATATCTCTGATTGTGCTGTGTCGAATCTGATCGTCTGTTTTTAAATCCATTATGAGTCCATCAGTGTTATATGAGTACAAAACCCGGTGCCTACACCCACAATGCAACCATTTAGTGGAGGCAATTTATCAGTTTATATAGCTTCCTCAGGAGCCACAAATTGTTTTTTACTACTTTCTACACATTAGCACTCCTACTCCCCAAGACCTGCATACACATTTTAATGCATAAAACTGACGGTGTGGCCCTTTAAAGATTAATGTATGAGCTCATTGTCTCTTATGCATTTCCACAAAGTTGGTCAGTGCATCAAGATTTCATCAAGTTCCAGCCAGTAACCTCACTGCGCGTCCTGTGGTGTGCTGTTTTCAGGCCGGAGGACGGGGAGATCCACCCTGAGATCTGCAGGCTCTTCATACAGCTGCAGTGCTGTCTGGAGATGTACATCACTGAGATGCTCAAATCGGTGTGCTTGCTCGGTTCCCTGCAGCTCCACAGGAAAGGTTAATACACGAATAAACCTCATTGCATTGTTATTGGTGTGTAGGTGTGAGTTTACATACAGTAGGCTATGCGTGCTGGTTTTATCTGCAGCATGCTTTGTTTCTGTTTCATTAACTTCAAAAATGTTGAATGTTGAATGTTGCTTTCGAATGTTGCTTCGAAAGCAAGACAACTGAGAGATGTTATTTCTATCCAGATTATCATCCAAGAATTGCAGAATTGCAGCATGTGAATAAATAGAAGCCAGTGCTACTTTTCCACCTACCCTGCCTTGTGATTTAATGCATGTTGTAGCGAGAAATGCTTAAGGCTGGCTGCTATCTGTGTGTGCTCCAGGTAAGGATTCCTGTGGCCCTCCCGGGGTCGACAATAAGATCGAAGAGGGCTCGGACATCCCCATCCTGGAGGACACGTCTTCCTCCCCCACTGACTGTCCTCAGCTCTGCTGGCTGGTGGCCACTGACATAGAAAACATTGAAAAGTAGGTTGATGGAACGTGTGTTGTGGTGCACGTTGTCTCCTCCTGTGTGTGAATAACAATGGTGCGTGTTCATCTTTATTGGTCAAAGTCACATGTGTGGAAACAAAATGCAAAATACACAAGTCGTGGTGAAATGATGACACTTTATAACATTCATTCTTCTGTTTCCATTTTTACAGTTTATCTAATTGCATAGCACCTCAAATTTTCCTATTTCATCTCCACTAATAACGTTATAGTTGATCATTTAAGTCTGGATTTGTTAATGTAACTAAACAGGACGAAAAAGTGACAAGAGTGGAATGAAGTAAAATTTGTTGTCGTGCTGTGCCGTACTACATGACTACAGAGCAGCATCTTTCCTCTGGCACTTCACAATAAAGACTAGCTTTAATTTTATGATTAATCCAAAGCGGAAAAAGTCTGAATCTGACCCCGTGACAGGCATCAAGAATTATCATAACACCTACATAGAAACAGCCAGTCTTCTTGCTGATGGTCTCATTTGCTGATGTAGGTCATGCAGAGAGATCAATATACAATTGGTACAGTTTCATAATCAGTTAAAAGTTTGATGCAGTTAATATAACATTTGTTCTTATGAAAATAGAATTGCATGGCAGTGTTTGCTTTGCGTATGAGACACCCGGTACATTAAATTTACTATTAAATCACAAACTTGCCAAATATGTGGGTTACAAACCTACATTTGTGTGCCCACATACATTATTCACAGTATGCGCAGTCGCTGCACTTGCAGAGTATTTTATTAAAACTTCTAGTTTTTAATTGGGATGTTGCCCTCACAGTAGTCTGTTTGCCAGCTACTTGGAAAAATACTACACATCCTCTTGGATGTCTCTAGTAGTAGTATTAGTGTATGGAGCGTACTGTGCCATGTTCGTTACATTAGGTGCTGAAACTAGACTTTAAAGCATTTTACCATGCAACATACCTGTATTTAAGGAATATTTTTAGACGATGCTGAGAAGATGAGGCAAGTTAGTTTCTTCTAAAGTTGTGGTCCTGTGAATACGTGCCTATGTGTATGTTTGTGTGCATGAAACATGATAGGGCACATTCAAAAAAAGCCTTTGATTGTGTGATTGCAGGGATATGAGGGAGATGAAGAACCTTCTCAGTAAACTCAGGGAGACAATGCCTTTACCATTGAAGAACCAAGGTGAGAACCCCGTCACACACACCTCAATGAAACGTGGCAGCAACACTTTTAAAATCTTGATTGAGATCGTGGCTCGTGTGTCGCGGTTCAAACCAGCATACACGTCTGACTTGGCAGCGGCCTGTGTGTGTTCTTGTGCCCAGATGACAGCAGTTTGCTGAACCTGACTCCCTACCCACTGGTCCGACAGAGGAAGAGGCGGTTCTTTGGGCTCTGTTGCCTGGTAACCAGCTAAGGGCCCCGCCTTCGTGGGTAGGAGGCGCCGGCAACAAAGACACCATTACCCACTGTCCTTCACCACTTGTGTCTCCCACCAATCTATTACTGCCATTTTCAAATAACTTGTCTCTTTCACTTTTTTTTAAAGGCTGCCCATTTTATAATTTTATTTTGTAATACAAATAAGAATTGTAACTGCAATGTCATGAAAACAAAAAGTCATGAACATATATTTTAAGATATTTTGCAACAAATTTTTTCCCTTTTTTGGTAAAATGAAGTCAGATATCCGCTTGTCCAATGTAAAAGAGAATGAGAGGTCAATTGAAATAATGTCAATGTTACTTCCATGAACCTGAGTGAATGAAATGAGGATACATGTTTTTAAAAAAAAAGGGAATATAATTGTCCATTTCTGTCAGAAATAATGTGATAACTTATGAATAGATGCCGTCCGAATCTTTGAGAACGGCACTTGCAAAGGCAAAGTTACACACTCGTCCGTCTGAGCTGAGATGACAGGTTTTTGCAGAGTAAGTTTGTCGTGTATTACAGTCTCTGTTTTCTGTTTCTTGCTGTTTTTTCTTCTCAATGTACTTAATTTAGTCTTCCATAAACCAAGAACCTGTACCCGACTTAATCTTTCCAGCTTCAAAGTGGAATATATGATACAATACTCAAAACGAAAAAAAACTTCTTTGCACACAATATCTATCCATAAACTGAGACATTAGACTTGTATATACACATACTCTTTACGCAATGCTCTCTGAATTATTTTCAAAGTTGGAGTTGGTTAGCAAAGCAAAGAGTCTGTTGGTTGGTGGAAGCAGGGAGGGTCTCCCTCTGTCGGAGGGCGGGCAGCATGGGTCTTGCTTATCAAATGATAGTGATCAATGTGTAGGGCACGTCGAAGGTACACTAGTCAAAGCTGATCTAGGTCATTTTACATTGTTAATAAAACTTTTGTTATTGAAACTAATCAAGAAGTCAGTCATTTTCTTGCATGCAATACACCGACATGTCCACTGGGTGGAGACAATCTACCATAAAGACCAACCTGCAAAACTCAAGGTGAGTTAAACTGAATTAATTTCATGGATTGATTGCACTTTAGGTCATAATATGTAATATGTCATATTTTAACAATCAACATTCCTCATTCACTGTATTCTATTTTGAGGGTTTTTTTCTCCCGATTTGCATTGTCCCACAGCTGAGATTGTTTGTCGAGCAAACATTACTATCTGGGAGAGTTAAAGGGCAAAAATACAGAGAGGGAGCAAGACAGTGAAATACAAATAATCTTTGATTAAGCCCATATTAAGCGATTTTTGTTTATATTCATGGAGTGTTGGAGAACAAGAATGAAAAGGAAGACAGAGAGAGAAAGATTATACCGCTAGACCTCACACAGGATCCAGCTGGTCACCTACTTTTGCTGCTGGAATGGAAAGTATTTTTAAGATGCTGTGACATTTTTTCTTTTGTAACTCAACAACAACTCTTTATTTAACAGGTCTACACATTTTTATGGTAAGTTGGGAGTAATTACCAAGCAACATGTGACATTTCTTTGAAATTACCCACAAATTACCACAACAATTAGTTCAAAATTGATTGAAAGTCACCTTAATATCATTTAAATATAATATCTAATAATAATATTCTGCTATTTTCCAACAAACAGTTCAGAAATTGCCAGTAATTTCTTAAATGCATTTCTAGGAAACCTCCAACTGGTTTCTGCTCAACTTCTGCTAATAACTACATCCCCTGAGCAGGAAACCAAATTGAGATGTTGCAGCTTAATTTCCAATTAGCCTCTGATCTGAACTCCTGCAGGTCGGTTAACTGGAGAACATTTTTTAACCATCTAGATTTTCACAGATTTCTATTCAGGTGGGTAAGTCCAATTTTGGAATAATTTTTCTTCAATTTGGTTAAGGAATTAGCATTTTATGGTGGCTAACTATGTTATTATTACTATGTATATATATATATATATATATATATATATATATATATATATATATATATATATATATTTTAAAAGTCCTTTAAAAAGTATTCTTATAAAAAAAACTGACTGCTGGAATGTGAATGTGTAAATGTAAATTAAAAAAATCTCGAAATTTGGTAATTGTGAGGCTAAACTTCCATCTTAAGCTTTGAAACCTGTTGAACTGTTTAAAATCGGGCAGTTTTTTTGTCTTAGCTCATGGAAATGTGACTCTTTGAAGGTAAGATTTTCACAGGACAGCAACACACAAAAGCTGAAAGAAATGCCAGTAGCACCTTACAATAAATTGCAAGTATGGTATTACCTCTGGAGATTCCTTCTCCCTCTTACTAAGAGAAACGTGTTATGTAAAATGTGGAGGTCACATAAGGTAACTGAATGATTCGATTCAGTGAGTCTTTGCTGTCATTAGATCTCAAATTTACGACTTTAGATACAGCTATGGAAGGTTTTATGTCAGACAGCGCTCAAAATATCAAAAAATTAGGAGAGACTGGTGAGCAGCCCTCTAGTAGAGGGAGATTTGAAGCAGTTCAGCAGCTTTAATTGGCACAAAACCTGAGTAATGGTGTTTCGTCACCTCTATTTTGTCACCAGTGTATATGCCTTTCTTGGATTTTGATGATCCCTCGCACAAAAAAGGTCCTGTAAGTCAGCACCTTCCTCTCACCCATAGATTTCTGTGTACAACACAGTGTAACTGAGGAATGGCGACAGTAAGCTCTCTGGTGTGGTGTGGAGACATTAGGTAGCTGGTGTCTTCACACAGTTTCACAGGCAGGCTCAGACACACATGCGCTCGCGCCGTGAGAGGGCGGCGTGCCAGAGGCAGGAATAGACTGTCAGCAGGGGTTTGCTTGGCAGGCTTAGCGCTGTCTGGTTTGGAAAGAACAGGGTATCTTCTGAAATAGACTATATCAGTCCAGAACATGGATTTTCAAACATTATCTCCAGGGACATTTAGGAAACTATTGTTTTTTTTTGTTTTTTTTTTATCAAACCCAGACGTATTTTATGCAGCGTAATATGTATTTAACATATTGAGAAAAGGTCAATAATGACAAGAAACTCAACATGGCTGTTGTTTTGCTATTCATTCTTTGTCTTAGTACAGTATTACATTATAGTTTTACACATGCATAACATTGTATTTTTATGATACAAATTCACTGGAAAAATGTGAGGAAAGTGTAAAACAGAGTTAACTGGTACATGAAGGTGGTGATCGAAGGTCATAAGGTCAAAGCCCACTCCTGCATCATCAGGCAGTGCATGGCAGGATACTGACAACTGTCACTTTTACTCCTTTGCATCGCTGTAGCCCTGCTTCACACTCACTCATGGTCTGACTGGCTGCGGTCGCATCCTCCCCGACACGGACACACACATCTATTCCTGGGCTCGAGCAGTCTGCAGAGTCCCTGCAGCGACACTCGTTGGTTTCATCTGAAAGAACGTTGAAGGGACAAATGAGATGACGGTAAGCTGCAACTGTTGCACGCAATGATGGACGGTTTGTGACCTCAGATTGTCCCTACCATCGCAGGTCTCCCACATGTGACAGCTGGTGCAGCCTGTTGTGCTGCGTACCGGCCAGTTGCATGTGCTGTCCTCAGCTATCATGTAGTTCTTCTTCATACACTGCAGTGCATGCATTTTGCACACAGTCAGAGGGACGGATTTTCTACCGGTGGCAGCAGTGGCACACACATCCAAAGATGAGCTGGTGAAAAAAATCAAATTTAATCATTATCAAAGACAAAAATAAGAAAAATCAGTCAAATTAGTCAATTTTTTAAAATGCCACATGACCAGCTTGATGGTTAGTAAACGTACCCGCACTCAAAAGGCATTTTGCAGACACACGTTCCTCTGGAGGACTTCTGCCACGGGTTGCATTGCACCACAGTATAGATTACTTGTTGAGGTGCACTGACTGTGAAACATATAGAAATCATTTTTACTAACTGACTGATATGCATGCATGCAATTATACAAATTTAGCCTTTAGAGCAGTAAAGCATCTCGTCAGTTGTGGGTATGGTGATGATATACAGGTATCGATAGTGGAAAATCTAGTCATCTTTAGGGGCCCGAGGCAAAAATTCCCGACAAGTATTCATCGCAAACAAAACATTTTTGAAACAAACAGTAAAACAGGAAAATTAAAACCTAAAAACAAGAGTGGTTGTTGTGATTCAACAGCCGTCATCAATTAAAGGCTTTTTTACTCATTACCCTCTCGAGTGCTTCAGACTTTTTCTATGGTTCTAATTTAATAATCATCGGTGATCATCAACAAACTAAGTGCTGGTTTAGGGGGCCCCAAACATTTGCCTGATGATGTGCCTCTGGGTAGTGAAAATACAATATTGAAATCATGTAAATAACACACATACAGTATGATAATATTGTGCAAATACAAATAATAAAAATGATTTATGCTTCATTTCGTCCTTGCTTGCCATTGTATGTGGTGATTAATGCTGGTTGCTGCCACATAAAATGGAAAAAAGAAGACAGACTAAGTAGCCACTGAACCTACTACCACAGTGTGTGGCCACTACTAAAGAGCAAAACTGCATCGCGGGAGATGACCGTGAAAATGTTGCACACCAGTGTGTTTGTTGGAGCAATAAGCTAGTATCATGACAGCCCTAGATGTGGAGGATTGTCTGAGAAAGCTCCTGGGATACAAAACTAAAAGAGTTCAAATTAAAATAGATTACATTGTAATTACGTTATTGAGACAAGAGGAACCTGATAACAAGAAGTCGAATGTTAAGTCTTAGAAAAGAATAACAATTATCTTTGAATAGTTGCTTCAAGACAGGAACCTAGTGCCATACGTAAGTGATTCATGCACTGTCCTCGCATGGAGCAGCCTGGACACACGTGCACTGAACATCTGCTTTTCCTTAACTTGCTTTCTTCATGCTGAGCCTTGTCCAATCTCTTTGCTGGGCCTCTGGGCCCCTCTAACAATAGGACGTCTCCTCTAACACACACGGTAGTAACAGAGCAGTAGAAGCAGCAGAGAAGCACCAGAGTGGATAAAAGGTAAAGCAGTGTTGATGAGCAGTTTAGAGCCATTCCACTGGACTTTTTAAATGAACCTTGAAGTCAAATTCACCTGGGCTGCATTTGATGCCTGCTGGGTCTGGTGAAAACTGCAGACTCGAGTCACATGAAAGCACTGACTCTCCGAGTAGCTGTCTCCCCGCGGGACAGGACAACTCCACTACCTCCCCTATGTTATAGGCCGGTAACACAGGAGAGGCTATGACACCATCGCCGAGGGTCGCAAGCCTGCAAACTGAGGCTGGAGAGAGAAGTTGGATTTAAGCAAAGTAACACTGTAATGCATGTAAATGTTAAACTTTGGCTCTAGGTTCTCACCTGCGCAGAGCCCAGGCCTGCCAGACCAGGTTTGATCAGCAGTGCATTCTAGGATTCTTTGACCAACAAGATACATACCGTCGGTGCAGCTGTACTCAACCTTACTACCCACATGGTAAATGTCCCTTGGGTCCTGTGAAGCATTCAAAAAAGTTCAATCTTCCAGTTCTGACCTTTTGTGCAAAATCCTGTTAAAAAGGAATAGAGATCAAGAGACTGAAATATGAATGACAAATGTGACGCAGGACACACATTCAGCGTTTAATACCAGCCCCTATCATAAAAACTACCTTTTTTAAAGCCCTGAATGCATATATCATTTATGGAACACATACACAAAAAAGATCTCCCACACTGTGTGCCTATTGTTTTCCATGCTGGGTCTCAAATGTCTTGTAAAGAGCACATAATCAATATTTACCAAAATAAAAAAAATTCTCTTTATTAAAATCTGGCTGTGCATTCTTAAGGTAAATCAGGAGAAGGAGTAACACAGTAGTCTTCTGGTTAGTACTGAGACAAACTTGTAAAAAGTTTGCAATCAGTGTGATTACAAAAAAAAAGAAATGTCTTGCAGTTTTTTGTTCCACAATGCACAATAAAAATGCAGGTTTGGCATCATCTTTTACCTGGATGTAGCCATTGATTAGAGCAGGCGGGGTTCCACACTTCTGGAGTGGAGGGAGACTTGCGTTAAAGCACTGAGGCTCGATGATTCTGTAGAAAGATTGTTAAAAAAAAAAATTTTTGATTTTGTTTACCTCGCATTGATGTAAACCCTCTTATTTAGAAAAAAAAATTCAAAGCACTGTCAAATTGTTACAGAATGAAAGGGGGGAAAAAACTTGATCTGACTTCAGGTCATGCAGATCTTGGTCTTCGCAGTCGGATGTCTCTGAGGTTTCTCCGATACAGTGCTGTCCCCCGTTCACAGGAGCGGGGTTAGAGCAGGAACGACTTCTTGACCTTCGCCCCCCGGAGCACGATGACCAGGCAGACCAGCAGGCCCAACGGCCGTGGATCACTCCTTAATGAGCAGGAAGGATGACAAAGGGAGAATAATACAACAGTCCATGTAATATCATCCATCAAAGAGCTACGAAAGGTATTGTACTCATCCTGGTAAAACCACTGCTCTGACAAAAGCGTCACTTCTGGAAGAGAAAAATGTTTTAGACATGGCCAGAAACAAAGAATCGTGTATGCAGATTCTGTTACTGTTTCTCTCCGTTTGCGGTCTCTATGCTAAGCTAGGCTAACTGGCTGATGACGGTCGCTCCACAAGCTGACTGTAAGCAGAAGAGTGGTATCCATCTTCTTTTCAGACTATCGCCAAGTAAGTGAAATAAAAGTATTGCACAAATTATTCCTTTAAACAAAACACTCCACAAAGAACCAGTCTGAAATGTAACACCCACCCTGCTGACCCTCCGCTTCAGTTCCCACCTCACAGGCCAGTCCTTCGGTGCCAGGCTTACAGAGGCACTTGCACACGTCACCGTCCATGAAAACCATGCCATTGTTTCTGCAGGGCCGGCAGTGGCAGGAGTCACTCTCGCTTATGTACTGCTCTATGGCCCTGCGGAGGTAGAGCTTCTTCACCCCGGCACACGGAACCTCCTTCACCAGCTCGGAGATCGGCCGCAGCTGCCCAAAACAACAGTCGTGGTGCGACAGTCAAAGTGAGGATAGGTTGTATTGTTTGACGGGATGACACGTGAAACACGATGCTGTCAGCGTAAATCCAACATTGAGTTGCAACATTGCTCACCTGTTGCTTTATGACCTTCGGGAATGATCGAACAGAGTCAGCCCAGTTTGAGTACATTTGCCAATTATTAGCAGGATCAGCGAGCTGCATGGCCTTCAGTGAATTAACATGTTCAATGCCTCCTCCCTCCACATCCACTCTTGACACATGATTAGTGCTGCTCCTACCTATTTTAAAAAGGTTTGGAGAGATGATTGGATGATTCAGAAGATTCAGAAATCTTAAGTACTTCCAGAGGCTCTGGAATGTTTGCAGGATTAGAATCAGAATTGTACCTGAAGACGTTGATCTGCTACTTCCCCCACTCTGGCAGTGCTCGGTGTAGAAGTGGAAAAAAAAGAAGACGGTGTGTCGGACCCTTACGCATTCATTGTGCTGAGAGCTTTCTCTGGCTGGAAAACAACAGAAGGTACAAGGAAAAAGGCGATTTTTTCATTTATGAAATGTATCTCAGGCATAAAAAATCAATTTGGAATGAATATCAAACGAATATTACATTTTCTTAAACACAAGTTGAGCTGAATCTGTCAGCTGCCAAATAAGCCACTCTTTGATTTTGGCCTGCATGAAGTTGCTAATGATTATCCTCACTCATTTGTCTTTCAGTTTCCTGATCAAGTCTGGCGATGGCCTTAAAGGATCCTCCGAGGGTTCCCTCAGACGGGTAGTGTGTTCCAAACCTTTCTAAAACGGTCCTGTAGGCGGCGTAGTAGTAGACAGATGGGAGTTTGAGCAGTGCCTTCCAGAACTCCTCGGCTATTGGTAGGTACTGAGGAGCGTTGCTCTGGAACTGAGCAACCTCTATCTCATTCTTTAGAACCAGAAGCTTGTGGGTCTGGAAAAAAGATTCATTACACAGTTTGATTGTTCATTTTTTAAACAAAACACATTGTTACTGGGACTGGCAACGAAAGATACCGGAGCAGAATTGCAGGTTTCCCACTCACCCGGGTCCTGTCGTCTGTCTCGTGGAAGTCATAGTTCCGATATCCTGACGTGGTCCCTGAAATAGTCTGTCTTTTGACAATGTCTTTCGCATAGTGCCATTTACTGGAGAACATCTCGTCACTGAAGTCATTCTGAGCTTTGACCTGACAACAGCACACTTAATTTGATTAATTAGTTTAATCATGTCTGCTGCTTCAGCTTTGAATCAACGAAGGAGCGTGAGCGAGCACAAAAATTCCTCTAAACGGAGATGTTAAGTGTTTGAAGGTAAACTGTGGAGGGAGAAAGAGTGATGTGTTGACAGCTACAGCATTCATGAAACACCAACATACACATCACCGCAACTAAAGGTGCAATATGTAAAATTTTTCACAGACAATGTTAAAAAATGATCTAAAATTATCAACAGAAACTGAGTAACAATCTGATTTAATGACACCTAGGTATTGTGTTGCAGAGATATTTTGGATGTTTTGATGCAGAAATGTTGCCTATGATATTTTTAAGTAGCGGGAACAGAAATAACATTTTGCTATACCCTCACATTTAGACCCTTTTCACCTGGAATGAACATGCAATCTGTATCTGTTTATCCTAAGTGAATAAGTAAAACCACATGTTAATGCATGAATACACTAAGATCAAAACGCCATCACATTCACAAGGCCACATCTGCTCATATTGAGCTTTGGCTGTAGACATAGCGTAAATATTGAATGTAAACAAAACTGTGTTTATGAATGATCAAAACTCCACAGAGTACCTTTACAGTATTAAGAGACTGAGAAAGTTTCAATATTATGTTGCAATTGGACCAACCACAGAGCTGTACTTGATGGTACTAAGAGGCAATCTGTAGACGGCGTTGTCGCCACCGCTGTAAAAGGTGCGACATTGGCCCCCAAAGCTCCTCGTGTTGATGACACTGGCCCTCCGCTTCTCCGTCACCACATCAAATCTACAGGAGCAACAAAAGCATCCCACTGAAAAGCATTACAGTATCTGCTCATGTACCAATAGGTTCATGTCAAGATAAGTCACCTACCCTTGTCCAAGTTCCTCAATTTTAGGCGGTAGAGCATGATTGGTGCATGTAATCCATTTTTGAGCCTCACAGACACGCTCGTCAAGTCCATCTTCCTCACAGTCCTGATCTCCGTTACACACCAGAGACTGGCTGACACACTTCCCTGAGGGTCAAGAGACGGACAGCTCATCGATCGTTGTTTAATTCTGTGTGATTGCGGGAGCAAGCAGAGTTGTATTTCTAACCTGATCGACAGCGAAACCTGTCTCCACATCCCACAGCGAGAGGGCAGTCTTGTGTGGTTTCACAGGTCCTGGTCTCGGTCCGCCCTCCGCTACAGGGGTTCCCTCCAAACTGAGGATAAACAGCTATGACCCGGCTTCTTGCCTGTAACACAGAACAACGTGACAAAGAAATGTGGGGGGGAAAAAACACGAAGATTGATTTAAATTGTCTTCATTAATTTCCTAACCTGTAATTTGGTGCAGGGATCGCACTCTGACCAATCACCAAATGACCCCCACTGGCAATCAACACTTGGGTCACAAAACCTTGAAAGTGACATTTAAACCAGAAGAAAATGTTTTAAACATACAATTGTCGTGGATAATGTTATGCTTTTAATGTTGAAACAGTAAAGAAAAGACAGATTTACCCATTGGGAGTGAACAGAAACAGCAGCCATGGCAAGGCTGCACAAAGGAGTTGCGTAATATTCTGAGGACGTGAAAAAAGGAAAGGGAGGACGGGGGGAGAAGAGATGAAAATAGTAGAAAAACAAGAGAAGAGAAGGGAAGAGAATAGAAGAAGGGAAGAAGAAAGGAGAGAAATGTAGGGGGGAGAAGAGGAGAGAAAAAAAGGAAAAACAATAGAAGGTAGAGGCGAAGGGGAGAGAAGGGAAGATTGGACAAGAAAGAAGTATGGATTTCATTTGTAAACTGAGAACAAAAAGTAAATCTTCATGTAAAGTCAAATGTCTTGCAGTTATCCTTAAGATATGTTTGTTATTCCCTGTTAGAGAGTGTAAAAAGTCTACTTGCCTTCATGCTGAGTGAAGAGCAGCGAGCAGAGGCTCTGACGCTGGCTGCAGATGCTGTTGAAGTGTTGTTGTTGCAATAGAGAAAATCATTTAATGGAATGTCA
>CAEMYA010000092.1:1044779-1061074 GCA_903131615.1 Diplodus sargus
TGTGTGTGTGTGTGTTTGTGTGTGTGTGGTAACTCCTTCCAAAAAGCATCATTCTGAAACTAAAAGTAAAGCTTCCTGCTGGGGTGAGGATTTCTGTGTGCTCCACTTCTTGTAACTGAAACTTGTATTTGCTCAGATGAAAATATGATAATAAAGCTCACTGCTGCTGCGTTTCCTTTAAATTCAACAAGTTATAGAGCACAATACACGGACACTGCAGTCATCCACAGCAATAACCCCTTATACACAGAAGACATGTCACGGTAGAAAAAAAGCACGGGGGTCATAATAACCAAATGAACGATGGCTAAATTCCATTTAGCTTGCCTCTGTTGTGCATGTTGGCTCACTCTCATGACTTACCGGGGGCGCTTGAAGAGAAGTGACCCATCATTATTGTTATGAGCAAATTAAATTGTTTGCTGCTCCAAAATGCAGTTATGGAAATGTCTCATCGGGGCCAGTATCTCTTTATTCCTCCCTTCCCCCTCCATCTATCCACAGCCTGCCTGTCAAATAAAGCCCCAAAAATTCATATAAAATCTAAACTCCAAAATTTTCTGCTCAAATGTTTTACATGCAATCCATTCTTATTTCCCTAAAAAACACACAACACGAAAAAAACAAAACAATGAGTTGCCATTGCGCTACATCGAAGTTTTCATCCTGGGAGTCTGTATGTGCACGTGTGTACTCATGACAAACTTTGCTCCAGGAGACGCCTACTGTAGCTGCACGCAACACTGAAGCAGCTTTGAGTACTTTGCCAGGTGTTTAAACATCTGTCTGTCAGACTGAGGACAGACTTTTGTCAGCGATAGCGTCATAACCGTGCAAGATGCAGTCCTGAAACATCCAATGGCCTTGGTCCAACCCATGGGCACTGAGAACTCATGTAATGGTGTTGTTATAATGACCACTGAGACGTCCTCTAAATGGCTTTTGTCAGTTGTTCACAGAGAGACGTTTCTGTGTGAATACAATGAAGACAGTCACAGAGGAACTGTGGGTGTGATAGAGTCTTGCAAACACTGGAGGGCAACAGAGATTTGAGAACTGTTTCCTCTTAATGGCTGAGATGAGATTCAAGGCTGAGCAAATTTGTGGATATATCAAGTCACTGGAAGAAGATCAAAACCGCAGCAATGTCTTCTTAGTTTACATCAAAGGACCTGTCAGGGCATTGCCAGAGGTCGAGCCTGAATTAAGTTGAGATCAATTAAAATGTTTCTCTTTTCCCACATGTGAAGAGAGGCAGAGAGGCTGGGCCATGACAATTAGCTGTGACATGCAGGCAAACATGTCTCACAGCCTAACTCAAGCTTTTTTTAATGAGGAAGCGTTCACATATTTGTATGTGAAAGCTGCGTCTCTGTCTAATTATGGACATATATCTGCTGTCACAGCCAGTCAGAGGCCATCGCGGTGCATATCCGTCACATACTGGCAGCTCAAGGGGGGCACACGGAGCTTGAGTGAAATGTTTTTTTAGCAGCAGTGATTCCTCGTTTCAAGAATAAGATAAATAAATGGTGTACGTCAAAAAAATGCACAGCTCAATTTTAGAATGATTTGCAAGGGACAGAAAAGGTAACTTTTACTAAGACAATATAATAATGTGGAAATGACAATAAATGAGACTACAAACAAACACTTTGCTCACATGGCCAGCCCTTCATTCACTGAGAAATGAAGCTCGGGCTGTAGTTTACACATGCATTACATTGTATTTTTATGAGTACTTTAAGGCAGAGAACACAAATTCACTGGAAAAGTATGAGGAGTGTAAAACAGAGTTAACTGGTAAATAAAGGTGGTAGAAGGTCATAAGGTCAAAGCCCACTCCTGCATCATCAGGCAGTGCATGGCAGGATACTGACAACTGTCACTTTTACTCCTTTGCATCGCTGTAACCCTGCTTCACACTCACTCATGGTCTGATTGGCTGCAGTCACATCCTCCCCGACACGGACACACACATTTATTCCTGGGCTCGAGCAGTCTGCAGAGTCCCTGCAGCGACACTCGTGGGTTTCATCTGAAAGAACGTTGAAGAGACAAATGAGATGACGGCAAATTGCAACTGTTGCACGCAATGATGGACGGTTTGTGACCTCAGATTGTCCCTACCATCGCAGGTCTCCCACATGTGACAGCTGGTGCAGCCTGGCATGATGCGTACCGGCCAGTTGCATGTGCTGTCCTCAGCTATCATGTAGTTCTTCTTCATACACTGCAGTGCATGCATTTTGCACACAGTCAGAGGGACGGATTTTCTACCGGTGGCTCTGGTGGCACACACATCCAAAGATGAGCTGGTGACAAAAATCACATTAAATCATTTTCAAAGATAAAAAATAAGAAAAATCTGTCAAATCAGTCCATTTTTTTTAAAAAGTCACATGACCAGCTTGATGGTTAGTAATCGTACCCGCAGTCATAGGGCATTTTGCAGACACACGTTCCTCTGGAGGACTTCTGCCACGGGTTACATTGCACCTCAGGAGTGATTACTTGTTGAAATGCACTGACTGTGAAACATATAGAAATCATTCTTATTAACTGACTGATATGCATGCATGCAATGATACAAATTTAGCTTATGAACAGTAAAGCATCTCGTCAGTTGTGGGTATAGTGATGATATACAGGTATCGATAGTGGAAAATCTAGTCATCTTTAGGGGCCCGAGGCAAAAATTCCCTACGAGCATTCATCACAAACAAAACATTTTTGAAACAAACAGTAAAACGGGAAAATTAAAACCTAAAAACAAGAGGGGTTGTTGTGATTCAACAGCCGTCATCAATTAAAGGCTTTTTAACTCAATACCCTCTCGAGTGCCTCAGACTTTTTCTACGGTTCTAATTTAATAATCATCAGTGATCATCAACAAACTAAGTGCTGGTTTAGGGGGCCCCAAACATTTGCCTGATGATGTGCCTCTGGGTAGTGAAAATACAATATTGAAATCATGTAAATAACACACATACAGTATGATAATATTGTGCAAATACAAATAATAAAAATCATATATGCTTCATTTCGTCCTCGCTTGCCATTGTATGTGGTGATTAATGCTGGTTGCTGCCAGATAAAACAGGAAAAAGAAGACAGACTAAGTAGCCACTGAACCTACTACCACAGTGTGTGGCCACTACTAAAGAGCAAAACTGTATCATGGGAGATGACCGTGGAAATGTTGCACACCAGTGTGTTTGTTTGAGCAATAAGCTAGTATCATGACAGCCCTAGATGTGGAGGATTGTCTGAGAAAGCTCCTGGGATACAAAACTAAAAGAGTTCAAATTAAAATAGATTACATTGTAATTACGTTATTGAGACAAGAGGAACCTGATAACAAGAAGTCGGATGTTAAGTCTCAGAAAAGAATAACAATTATCTTTGAATAGTTGCTTCAAGACAAGAACCTGGTGCCATACGTAAGTGATTCATGCACTGTCCTCGCATGGAGCAGCCTGGACACACGTGCACTGAACATCTGCTTTTCCTTAACTTGCTTTCTTCATGCTGAGCCTCGTCCAATCTCTTTGCTGGGCCTCTGGGCCCCTCTAACAATAGGACGTCTCCTCTAACACACACGGTAGTAACAGAGCAGTAGAAGCAGCAGAGAAGCACCAGAGTGGATAAAAGGTAACACAGTGTTGATGAGCAGTTTAGAGCCATTCCACTGGACTTTTTAAATGAACGTTGAGGTCAAATTCACCTGGGATGCATTTGATGCCTGCTGGGTCTGGTGAAAAATGCCGACTCGAGTCACATGTAAGCACTGACTCTCCTAGTAGCTGTCTCCCCGGTGGACAGGACAACTCAACTACCATCCCTATGTAAAAGTTGAGTGACGTAGGAGAGACCATGACACCATCGCCGAGGGTCTCAAGACTGCAAGCTGAGGCTGGAGAGACAAGTTGGATTTTAGTGAAGTAACACTGTAATGCATGTAAATGTTAAACTTTGGCTCTAGGTACTCACGTGCGCAGAGCCCAGGCCTGCCAGACCAGGTTTGATCAGCAGTGCATTCTAGGATTCTTTGACCATAGAGATAAAAACGGTCGGTGCAGCGGTACTCAACCTTACTACCCACAAGGTAAATGTCCTTTGGGTCCTGTGAAGCATTCAAAAAAGTTGAATCTTCCAGTTCTGACCTTTTGTGCAAAATCCTGTTAAAAAGGAATAGAGATCAAGAGACTGAAATATGAATGACAAATGTGAGGCAGGACACACATTCAGTGTTTAATACCAGCCCCTATCATAAAAACCTTTTTACCTTTTTTAAAGCCCTGAATGCATATATCATTAATGGAACACATACACAAAAAAGATCTCCCACACTGTGTGCCTATTTTTTTTCCATGCTGGGTCTCAAATGTCTTTTAAAGAGCACATAATTAATGTTTACCAAGATAAAAAAATTCTCGTTATTAAAATCTGGCTGTGCGTTCTTAAGGTAAATCAGGAGGAGGAGTAACACAGTAGTCTTCTGGTTAGTACTGAGCCAAACTTGAAAACGTTTGCAATCAGTGTGATTACAAAAAAAAAAAAAATGAAATGCTTTGCAGTTTTTTGTTCCACAGTGCACAATAAAAATGCAGGTTTGGCGTCATCTTTTACCAGGAGGTAGCCATTGATTAGAGCAGGCGGGGTTCTACACTTCTGGAGTGGAGGGAGACTCGCGTTAAAGCACTAAGGCTCGATGATTCTGTGGAAAGATTGTTTAAAAAAAAAGGATTTTGTTTACCTCGCATTGATGTAAACCCTCTTATTAAAAAAAAATCAAAGCACTGTCAGATTGTTACAGAATGAAAGGGGATAAAGAAACTCGCTCTGACTTCAGGTCATGCAGATCTTGATCGTCGCAGTCGGATGTCTCTAAGGTTTCTCCGATACAGTGCTGTCCCCCGTTCACAGGAGCGGGATTAGAGCAGGAACGACTTCTTGACCTTCGACCCCCGGAGCACGATGACCAGGCAGACCAGCAGGCCCAACGGCCGTGGATCACTCCTTAATGAGCAGGAAGGATGACAAAGGGAGAATAATACAACAGTCCATGTAATATCATCCATCAAAGAGCTACAAAAGGTATTGTACTCATCCTGGTAAAACCACTGCTCAGACAAAAGCGTCACTTCTGGAAGCTTAAGAAAAATGTTTTAGACATGGCCAGAAACAAAGAATCGCGTATGCAGATTCTGTTACTGTTTCTCTCCGTTTGAGGTCTCTATGCTAAGCTGGGCTAGCTGGCTGATGACGGTCGCTCCACAAGCTGACTGTAAGGAGAGGAGTGGTATCCATCTTCTTTTCAGACTATCGCCAAGTAAGTGAAATAAAAGTATTGCACAAATGATTCCTTTAAAACAAAACACTCCACAAGGAACCAGTCTGAAATGTAACACCCACCCTGCTGACCCTCCGCTTCAGTTCCCACCTCACAGGCCAGTCCTTCGGTGCCAGGCTTACAGAGGCACTTGCACACGTCGCCGTCCATGAAAACCATGCCATTGTTTCTGCAGGGCCGGCAGTGGCAGGAGTCACTCTCGCTTATGTACTGCTCTATGGCCCTGCGGAGGTAGAGCCTCTTCACCCCGGCACACGGAACCTCCTTCACCAGCTCGGAGATCGGCCGCAGCTGCCCAAAACAACAGTCGTGGTGCGACAGTCAAAGTGAGGATAGATGTCAGGTTGTATTGTTTGACAGGATGACACGTGAAACATGATGCTGTCAGCGTAAATCCAACATTGAGTTGAAACATTGCTCACCTGTTGCTTTATGATCTTTGGGAATGATCGAACAGAGTCAGCCCAGTTTGAGTACATTTGCCAATTACGAGCAGGATCAGTGAGCTGCATGGCCTTCAGCGAATTAACATGTTCAATGCCTCCTCCCTCCACATCCACTCTTGACACATGATTAGTGCTGCTCGTACCTATTTTAAAAAGGTTTGGAGAGAAGATTGGATGGTTCATAAGATTCAGAAATCTTAAGTCCTTTCAGAGGCTCTGGAATGTTTGCAGGATTAGAATCAGAATTGTACCTGAAGACGTTGATCTGCTACTTCCCCCACTCTGGCAGCTCTCGCTGTAGTAGTGGAAAAAAAAGAAGACGGTGTGTCGGACCCTTACGCATTCATTGTGCTGAGAGCTTTCTCTGGCTGGAAAACAACAGAAGGTACAAGAAAAAGACGAGTCAGTGTCAGGAAGTTGACAGCAGGGTTAAGACAGTATTTTATGGATAGAGTGGCAAATTTATCAACCTGATGTTGAGATTTGTATGTTAATACTTCTATTCAGTCTAAAATGACGTGTGACCGTGTAAAAGTAGTGTCATGTTACATTCAAAAAAGACAATTTCAACTAGTAGGTCATATTACTTATCATTTTGCCCAGGTGTACTGCAAATGTTCAACATTTTTCAGAAATGAAAAAGAAATGTACGCCAGAGTTGGCGAATTTTTCATTCATGAAATGTATCTCAGGTGTAAAAAGTCATTTTGGAATGAATATCAAACAAATATTACATTTTGTTAAACACAAGTTGAGCTGAATCTGTCAGCTGCCAAATAAGCCACTCTTTGATTTTGGCTTGCATGAAGTTGCTAATGATTATCCTCACTCATTTGTTTTTCAGTTTCCTGATCAATCCTGGCGATGGCCTTGAAGGATCCTCCGAGGGTTCCCTCAGACGGATAGTGTGTTCCAAACCTTTCTAAAATGTTCCTGTAGGCGGCGTAGTAGTAGACAGATGGGAGTTTGAGCAGTGCCTTCCAGAACTCCTCGGCTATTGGGAGGTACTGAGGAGCGTTGCTCTGGAACTGAGCAACCTCTATCTCATTCTTTAGAACCAGAAGCTTGTGGGTCTGGAAAAAAGATTCATTACACAGTTTGATTTGTTCATTTTTTAAAAACACATTGTTACTGGGACTGGCAACGAAAGATACCGGAGCAGAATTGCAGGTTTCCCACTCACCCGGGTCCTGTCGTCTGACTCGTGGAAGTCATAGTTCCGGTATCCTGACGTAGTCCCTGTCACAGTCTGTCTGTTGACAATGTCCTTCGCATAGTGCCATTTACTGGTGAACATCTCGTCACTGAAGTCATTCTGAGCTTTGACCTGACAACAGCACACTTCATTTGATTAATCAGTTAAATCATGTCTGCTGCTTCAGCTTTGAATTAACAAAGGAGTGTGAATGTGCACAAAAATTCCGCTAAACTGAGATGTTATGTCTTTGAAGGTAAACTGTGGAGAGAGATAGAGTGATGTGTTGACAGCTACAGCACTCACGAAACACCGACATACACATCACCCCAACTAAAGGTGCAATATGTAAGAGTTTTAGTAGACAATGTTGAAAAAAAAAAAAGATCAATGGAAACTGAGTAACAATCTTATTTAATGACACCTAGGTATTGTGACGCAGAGATATTTTAGATGTTGTGATGCAGAAATGTTGTGTATGATATTTTCAAGTAGCAGGAACAGATTAACATTTTGTTATACCCTCACATTTAGACCCTTTACACCTGGAATGAACAAGCAATCTGCATCTGTTTATCCTATCTGAATTGGTAAAACCACATGCTAATGCATGAATACACTTAGATCAGAATGCCATCACATTCACAAGGCCACGTCTGCTCAATACATATTGAGCTTTGGCTGTAAACGTAGCGTAAATATTAGATGTAAACAAAACTGTGTTTATGAATGATAAAAACTCCACAGAGTACCTTTACAGTATTAAGAGACTGAGATACGTTTCAGTATCATGTTGCAATTGGACCAACCACAGAGCTGTACTTGATAGTACTAAGAGGCAATCTGTAGATGGCGTTGTCAGCATAGCTGTAAATGGTGCGACATTGGCCCCCAAAGCTCCTCGTGTTGATGACACTGGCCCTCCGCTTCTCCGACACCACATCAAACCTGCAGGAGCAACAAAAGCATCCCACTGAAAAGCATTACAGTATCTGCTCATGTACCAATAGGCTCATGTCAAGATGAGTCACCTACCCTTGTCCAAGTTCTTCGATTTTAGGCGGTTGATAATCATAGCATGTAATCCATTTTTCAACCACACAAACACGCTCATCCTGTCCGTCTCCCTCACAGTCCTGATCTCCGTTACACACCAGAGACTAGCTGACACACTTCCCTGAGGGTCAAGAGACGGACAGCTCATCGTATGGAGCTAAATCAGGGTCAAATGTTTTGTACTTGAAAAAGTAAAATTTGAAACTGAAAAATATATCAACATATTCAAAATAAAAATAAATGTACAAAAAGTTTTTTCAGGTTAAAAATAATTATGATCAACTCTGGTAATTATTTTGAATAAATCATTTATTTTCATTTTTCACTTTCATATATTTTGATATTTGGGATCCTATTTCTTTCAGTTGCATGTTTTATCTTTTCAGATTCAGATCTTATTTTTTACAGTTTCAAATCTTTTTTTTACAGTTTCAAATCTTTTTTCAGTTTCAAATCTTTTTTTCAGTTTCAGATCTTTCCTTTTTTACGAAAGTGATTTGCATTCACTTGAAAAAACAATTTTTTTCCTGTTTTTCTGACTAATTATTTTCCTGTTTTTCTGAGTATTTTTTTTTCTGTTTTTCGTGGTAATTTTTTCTACGGAAGAGAAAAAAGTCAGAATTCTGAGATTCAAGTCAGAATTCTGAGAATTAAAGTCAGAATTCTGAGAATAAAGTCAGAATTCTGAGAAAAAAGTCAGAATGAAGTGAGAATTATCTGTAAACTATCTAGTAATGGAAGAGCAAAAGGTGAGTGCAAAAGAAATACATGTTGGTTTGGTGCCTTGCGTTTGTAAAAACAAAGAAAGGCTACGGATATGAAGGATGCTAAGGCACCAAACCAATGTGTATTTCTTTTGCACTCACTTTTGCTCTTCCATTACTGCAATGGCTTCCTCTGGGACCCCTCGAACACGCAGAAACTCCAATAAATCCGACATAATCAGGTTTTTTGTGTCTTCCCTCCTTCATTATCTCTCATGTCACTCTCTCACTGAAATTGGTTCCTTACAGATAGTTTACCCATAATTCTCACTTAATTCTGACTTTTTTCTCAGAATTCTGACTTTAATCTCAGAATTCTGACTTTAAAGTCAGAACTACAAAGAAAAATTCACATGTGGCCCCAATCCTCTTCCGTATTTTTCCCCCCTGTTTTTCGGAGTATTTTTTGTACGAATCATCGCGATACTTCGAACTCCCGCGAGAACTTCTATCCTGCTATTGACGCCCATGGGCCTATAGTGACTCCTGCCTGCACATTTATGCCCGTGGAGCATGCCATATCTGTCCAACTGATCCTGAAGAAACATTGCTGTGTCTAGCAGATCTGAATGGGCTTTCCTTCAGAACAACCGCAAAGTCCTCAGGTGCCTGCGTAGAGTCAACAAACTAATGGTAATACTATCGATATGACTTAAAGACAGGACTATCTCCCAGTGTCTTAAACCCAGCTCAAAGTAAATCTTGATTAAACTAAACAAGTCGGTCATGATTGTTTCCATCGAGCTCTCAATAAAGGAATAAACATGGCTATTGTTTCAAATGCTCTCTAAACTCAGAAAAATAATTATTCAGAAAATCCGAAAAAAAATACTCAAAAAAACCAACCATAAAAATAAACTAGAAGAAAAAAAATTACTCCGAAAAACACACCAAAAAATAAACTGCTCAGAAAAACTGAAATAATTATTCAGAAAAACTAACCAAAAAAAAATTACACAGAAAAACAGAAAAAAATACTCAGAAAAACTAACTAACTGACCCTGATCTAGCATGGGGGGCGTGGCATCAACTGAGAGGGGCGTGGCATCATGACAGACAGCTCTACCAAAAGGCTCCAGACCTCCCACTGTCATGTTGCCTTCAGGGAACGTTGGATCTAAAACGATTTGGCTACGCCACATGAAACTGCTGTCGGTGACAACCTTCCATTTGCACACCATGCACGAATATCCTGCATGGAGGTCTATAGCCTTTTGGCTGAGCTGTCTGTCATGATGCCACGCCCCTCTCAGTTGATGCCAGCGTGGGGGGGCCACGCTAGATCAGGGTCAAAACTCTGAAGCTGAAAAAGCAAGATCTGAAACTGAAAAAGAAAGATCTGTAACTGAAAAAAGTTTTGAAACTGTAAAAAAAAAACTAAGATCTGAATCTGAAAAGATAAAACATGCAACTGAAAGAAATAGGATCCCAAATATCAAAACATATGAAAGTAAAAAATGAAAATAAATGTTTTATTCAAAAATTACCATAATTATTTTTAACCTGAAAACACTTTATGTACATTTATTTTTATTTTGAATATGTTGATATGTTTTTCAAAATTCAAGATCAAAACTTGAAATTTCCGTTTCAAATGTTACTTTTTTAAGTACAAAACATTTGACCCCGATTTAGCTCCATATCATCGATCGTTGTTTAATTCTGTATGATCGCAGGAGCGAGCAGAGTTGTATTTCTCACCTGATCGACAGCGAAACCTGCCTCCACATCCCACAGCTAGAGGGCAGTCTTTTGTGGTTTCACAGGTCCTGGTCTCGGTCCGCCCTCCGCTGCAGGGGTTCCCTCCAAACTGAGGGTAAACAGCTATGACCCGGCTTCTTGCCTGTAACACAGTACAACGTGACAAAGCAATATGGGGGGGGAAAAAACACGTAGATTGATTTAAGTTGTCTTCATCAATCTCCTAACCTGTAATTTGTTGCAGGGATCACACTCTGACCAATCACCAAATGACCCCCACTGGCAATCAACTCTTGGGTCACAAAACCTTGAAAGTGACATTTAAACCAGAAGAAAATGTTTTAAACATTCAATTGTCGTGTATAATGTTATGCTTTTAATGTTGAAACAGTAAAGAAAAGACAGATTTACCCATTGGGAGTGAACAGAAACAGCAGCCATGGCAAGGCTGCACAAAGGAGTTGCATAATATTCTGAGGAGGTGAAAAAAGGAAAAGGAGGAGGGGGGGGAGAAGAGATGAAAACAGTAGAAACACAAGAGAAGAGAAGGGAAGAGAAGAGAAGAAGGGAAGAAGAAAGGAGAGAAATGTGGAGGGGAGAAGAGGAGAGAAAAACAGGAGAAACAATAGAAGGTAGAGGCAAAGAGGAGAGAAGGGAAGATTGGGCAAGAAAAAAGTATGGAGAACAAAAAGGAAATCTTCATGTAAAGTCAAATGTTTTGCAGATATCCTTAAGATATGTTTGTTATTCCCTGTTAGAGAGTGTAAAAAGTGTACTTGCCTTCATGCTGAGTGAAGAGCAGCGAGCAGAGGCGCCTTGAAACCGGCTCTGACGCTGGCTGCAGATGCTGTTGTCGAAAGTTTTGTTGTTGCAATAGAGAAAATCATTTATTGAAATGTCATGGGGAGAAGTGTGTGTGTGTGTGTGTGTGTGTTAACTCCTTCCAAAAAGCATCATTCTGAAACTGAAAGTAAAGCTTCCTGCTAGGGTGAGGATTTCTGTGTGCTCCACTTCTTGTACCTGAAACTTGTATTTGCTCAGATGAAAATGCAATAAAAAAGATCACTGCTGCTGCGTTTCCTTTAAATTCAACAAGTTATAGAGCACATTACACGGACACTGCGGACATCCACAGCAATAACCCCTTTCCATAGAAGACATGTCACAGTAGAAAAAAGCGTGGGGGTCATAATAACCACATGAACAATGGCTGAATTCCTTTCAGCTTGCCTCTGTTGTGCATGCTGGCTCACTCTCATGACATACTGGGGGTGCTTGAAGAGAAGCGACCCATCTTTAATGTTATTTGCAAATTCAATTGTTTGTTGCTTCAAAATGCAGTTATGGAAATGTCTCATTGGGGCCAGTATCTCTTTATTCCTCCCCTCCCCCTCCATCTATCCACGATAAAGCCCAAAAAAGTCATATAAAATCTAAACTCCTAAATCTTCATATCAAATGTTTTACATGCAATCCATTCTTATTAACCTAAAAAAAAACACACAACACGGAAAAAACAATGAGTTGCCATTGCGCTACCTAAAAGTAGCTGTGCACTTTTTTTCGGGGTTTAAATACCCTAGTAGGTTCTCCCAAGGCAAGCAGGTCCTAGGTGACGGGTCAGACTAAGATCAGTTCAAAAGCCCTAATGACAGATCGAACACCAAGGAAGTTTACGTCGCCTGGATTGGCGTTACCGGGGCCCCACCCAGGAGCCAGGCCTGGGGTTGGGGCTCGCAGGTGAGCGCCTGGTGGCCGGGTCTTTGCCCACAGGACCCGGCCGGGCCCAGCCCGAAAGAGCGACGTGCTCTTTCGGGCGAGCTCACCACTTGCCGGAGGGTTCAGAAGGGGCCAGTGCAGTGGGATTTGGGTGGCAGTCGTGGGCGGGGACCCCGGCGACCCAATCCCCGAACGGTGACTCTAGCTATGGGGACATGGAATGTCACCTCACTGGGGGGGAAAGAGCCTGAGCTGGTGTGGGAGGTTGAGCGATACCGGCTAGAAATAGTCAGGCTCGCCTCCACGCACAGTCGGGGCTCTGGAACCCAACTCCTTGAGAGAGGCTGGACTCTCTTCTACTCTGGTGTTCTCCGGGATGAGAGGCAGCGAGCTGGTGTGGGCTTGCTTATAGCTCCTCAGCTCAGCCGCCATGTGTTGGAGTTTACCCCGGTGAACGAGAGGGTCGCTTCCCTGCGCCTTCGGGTCAGGGATAGGTCTCTCACTGTTGTCTCAGCTTATGGGCCGAACAGCAGTGCAGAGTACCCGGCCTTCTTGGAGTCCCCAACCGGGGACTCCGTTGTTCTACTGGGGGACTTCAATGCTCACGTGGGCAGCGACAGTGTTACCTGGAGGGGTGTGATTGGGAGGAACTGCCTCCCTGATCTGAACCCGAGTGGTGTTTTGTTACTGGACTTCTGTGCTAGTCACAGTTTGTCCATAACAAACACCATGTTCAAGCATAAGGGTGTCCATCAGTGCACGTGGCACCAGGACACCCAAGACCGGAGGTCAATGATCGACTTTGTGGTCGTGTCATCTGACCTCCGGCCATATGTCTTGGACACTCGGGTGAAGAGAGGGGCTGAGCTGTCAACCGATCACCACCTGGCGGTGAGTTGGATCCACTGGCAGGGGAGGAAGCTGGACAGACCTGGCAGACCCAAACGTATTGTGAGGGTCTGCTGGGAACGTCTGGCGGAACCCTCTGTCAGGGAGGTCTTTAACTCCCACATCCGGGAGAGCTTTGACCAGATCCCGAGGGAGGCTGGGGACATTGAGTCCTGTCCCAGTCCATTACTGTCCGGAGCTGTGGCCATAAGGTCTTCGGTGCCTGTCGTGGCGGCAATCCCCGAACCTGGTGGTGGACTCTGGAAGTAAGGGATGCTGTTAAGCTGAAGAGGGAGTCCTATCGAGCCTGGTTGGCTCGGGGGACTCCTGAAGCAGCTGACGGGTACCGGCAGGCCAAGCGTGCAGCAGCACGGGCAGTTGCGGAAGCAAAAACTCAAGTCTGGGAAAAGTTCGGGGAGGCCATGGAGGAGGACTATCAGTCGGCCTCGAGGAAATTCTGGCAAACCATCCGGCGCCTCAGGAGGGGGAAGCAGTCCTCCACCAACACTGTTTACAGTGGAGGTGGGGAGCTGTTGACCTCGACTGGGGACATTGTTGGGCGGTGGAAGGAATACTTTGAGGATCTCCTCAATCCCACTGACACGTCTCCCATAGAGGAAGCAGAGGCTGGGGACTCAGAGGCAGATTCATTCATCACCCAAGCCGAAGTCACTGAGGTAGTTGGGAAGCTCCTCAGTGGCAAAGCACCGGGAGTGGATGAGATTCACCCTGAGTACCTCAAGTCTCTGGATGCTGTGGGGCTGTCTTGGTTCACACTCCTCTGCAGCATCGCGTGGCAGTCGGGGACAGTGCCTCTGGACTGGCAGAATGGGGTGGTGGTCCCCCTATTCAAAAAGGGGGACCGGAATGGTGTGTTCCAACTATCGGGGATCACACTCCTCAGCCTCTCTGGGAAAGTTTATTCCATAGTACTAGAGAGGAGAATTCGGCCGATAGTCGAACCTCGGATTCAGGAGGAACAATGCCGAGGAACACTGGGCCGAGGAACACTGGACCAGCTCTATACCCTCCACAGGGTGCTTGAGGGTTCATGGGAGTTTGCCCAACCAGTCCACATGTGTTTTGTGGACTTGGAGAAAGCATTCGACCGTGTCCCTCGTGGCATTCTGTGGGAGGTGCTCCAGGAGTACGGGGTCGGAGGCCCTCTGTTAAGGGCTGTACGGTCCCTGAATGACCAGAGCAGGAGCTTGGTTCGCATTGCCGGCAGTAAGTCAGACCTGTTCCCAGTGCATGTTGGACTCTGGCAGGGCTGCCATTTGTCACTGGTTCTGTTCATTATTTTTATGGACAGAATTTCTAGGCGCAGCCACGAGCCAGAGGGGGCCTGGTTTGGGAGCCACTGGATTTCATCACTGCTTTTCGCGGATGATGTGGTCTTGTTGGCTCCTTCAAGCCAGGACCTCCAGCATGTCCTGGGGTGGTTTGCAGCCAAGTGTGAAGCGGCTGGGATGGGAATCAGCACCTCCAAGTCCGAGGCCATGGTTCTAGACCAGAAAAAGGTGGCCTGCTCTCTCCAGGTTGGGGGAGAGTTCCTGCCTCAAGTGGAGGAGTTTAAGTATCTTGGGGTCTTGTTTACGAGTGAGGGAAGGATGGAGCGTGAGATTGACAGGCGGATCTGCAGCGGCCGCAGTAATGCGGTCGTTGTATCGGTCTGTCGTGGTGAAGAGAGAGCTGAGTCGAAAGGCGAAGCTCTCGATTTACCGGTCAATCTACATTCCTACCCTCACCTATGGTCATGAACTCTGGGTCATCACCGAAAGAATAAGATCCCGGATACAAGCGGCCGAAATGAGTTTCCTCAGCATAGTGGCGGGGCGCTCCCTTAGAGATAGGGTGAGAAGCTCTGTCACCCGGGAGGAGCTCGGAGTAGAGCTGCTGCTCCTCCACATCGAGAGGAGCCAGCTGAGGTGGGTCGGGCATCTGTTTTGGATGCCCCTGAGACACCTCCCTCGGGAGGAGACCCCGAGGAAGACCCAGGACATGCTGGAGTGACTATGTCATCCAGCTGGCCTGGGAACGGACTTTTGTCAGAGTCAGCATCATAACCATGCAAGATGCAGTCCTGAAACATCCAATGGCCTTGGTCCAACCCATGAGCACTGAGAACTCATGTAAAGAAGTTGTTATAATGACCACTGAGTCATCCTCTAAAAGGCTTTCGTCAGTTCTTCACAGAGAGATGTTTCTGTGTGAATGCAACAAAGACAGTCGCAGGGGAACTGTGGGTGTTGAGATGTGATAGAGTCTTGCAAACACTGGAGGGCAACAGAGATTTGAGAACTGTTTCCTCTTAATAGCTGAGATGAGATTCAAGGCTGAGCAAATTTGTGGATATATCAAGTCACTGAAAGAAGATCAAAACCGCAGCAATGACTCCTTAGTTTACATAAAAAGGACCTTTCAGGGCATTGCCAGAGGTCGAGCCTGAATTAAGTTGAGATCAATTAAAATATTTCTCTTTCCCCACATGTGAAGAGAGGCAAAGAGGCTGGGCCATGACAATTAGCTGTGACATGCAGGCAAACATGTCTCAGCCTAATTTAAGATTCCCTGCTTTTTTTTAAACGAGGAAGCATTCACATATTTGTATGTGAAAGCTGCGTCTCTGTCTAATTATGGACATATATCCGCTGTCACAGCCAGTCAGAGGCCCACGCAGTGCATATCCATCACATGCTGGCAGCTTAAGGGGGGCACACAGAGTGTGAGTGAAATGTTTTTAGCGGCAGTGATTCCTCGTTTCAAGACTAAGACGGTGTGGAAAATGAGAATAAATGAGACTTAAAACAAACACTTTGTGCTCACATGGCCAGCCCTTCATTCACTGAGAAATGAAGCTCGGGCTGTAGGCATCTTGTTCCAGAGCAGTTCTCCCAGCACAGCAATTTTGAAACAATGCATGTCATTTTCTACCCAGCTGTCATCACTGATGAGCAAGTGGGAAAGTGAGCCTTCTCTCTGACTGCATTGTGCAACATTTTCATTTTGTTCAACGAACAAACAAGAAGGCATCTAAAGAACTGCATTAACAGAAAATGTATCCTTGACAATATCTTAAAATTCAAGAAAATCCAAACCTGTGTGTGTGTGTGTATTTAAGGGATGATAACTAGAAACGTGATTTGTTTCTAAAAATGGCCGGCCCATGA
>CAEMYA010000092.1:1069834-1089135 GCA_903131615.1 Diplodus sargus
TCCCAAACCCTAACCCTCTGGATTTAGTTATAAAATGCCACAATGACTCATATGTGTGTTGGTGCACATGCCTGCGAAGGTTTGTTGTGTTGTTACGAAGCAAATCATGTCACGGCTGTGGCCTCCGGTGTCTGAGGTGTTGCTATAATTTTGCTGGTGTTTATGTTGACTAACGCTGTGTGTAATCACAGGTGCTAAAACTCCTGTGGCATCACCCATTGGTTTGTGGACTTTCGTTTTTAAACCCTCGAGCTTGTCCTTTGCGTCATCTTTGTTTTTTGGCACCAGAAGTGACAATGTATGGATAAAAAGGTGAGGCTGGGGCAGAGATCCTGATCAGATCTGACTGAGAACACGAGGACACACCTTGATAGCAGTTTTGTAGCCCTAAAGCACATCCTGATTTATCTATCTTACTCTACACGCATCTATAATTCAGAAAATTAACATCATGCTGTATTGAGGAAGACTTGAAACTATCAATTGAGTCCATAAACTTATTTTGAAACTGTTCAGGTAATAAATCATGGTTATTTTCTCTGAAGCTTACATAAAGTCAGACTTGTCGTTGAAACCAGTGAAGTTGCTCCCTGTCGGCCATTGGACGAAATTGCAATTTCCACATCGGTTTCACTTTTCAGACCAGGAACCTCCGTCCCCAACCCTGCATCTCATCATGACTACGTGTTACACTGAACGTGAACGGAACACACATTTCTTGTTTTTTCCGTCTCTCTATCACACACAAACACACACTCATACACAGGTGTACACACCGTTCTGTGATTGTCTCTCTCAGTCCGCTGGCCACGCCCTTCATCACAGTGCTCGCCTTCGGTGTCAGAACCACCTGCGAGACAAAGAAGGTCCCCTTCCTCCTGCAGGAGATACATAAAGCATTTGCAGTTTATTTTTCACTGTGTAATTTTTAGGAATTTGTAGGAACAAAAAACACTCATGTCTAAAGAAGCCCTGAGGTTGGTGCTCATTTTTCTAAGTTTTTAATAATTCAAGCCAAGCGAAATTTTTTCGGAACTTTTTTTTTTCATGCATCGAACCAGTATTTTTTCTTTTTTCATGCGTCGATCTGAGTGAAGAAATGTTGTTTTCATAGGTGAAGCACTTTTTTTTCTATGTGTAGAGTGGAGAACATTTTTCTTTTCACATATTTTTTTTTTTTTTCATGCGTTGAGCCAAAAGAAGAAGTGTCCTTTTCACAGTTGAAACATGTTTTTCCATGTGTAGAGTGGAGTGAAACATTTTTTCTTTTCACAGAGGATTTTTTTTTCCACTGTGAAGTCGAGTTTTTTCACGGGTGAACCATTTTTTTCCGTGTGTAGAGTGGAGTGAAACCTTTTTTTCCATTTTATGGTTGAATTTCTTCTTTCATGTGTCCAGCTGAGTGAAAACATTTATTGAGCTGTGTGCATTTATTTTTTTTGATGGGTGAAGCACTTTTTTTCCTCAGGGCTTCCATACAATTCTATCACCAAAAAGAATATAGACATGAATGTTTTGGAAATTGAGGTCATGTTTTTAAAATGTGAATGGAAAATACAGCTTTACATTAGGTGCATAATACATTGTGTATTCACATACAGCGTGCAGTTCAGACATTGTGATAACTTGTGCAGTTCACTGTACTTCCCATCCTCTTAGTTGACTATTCTTAACCAATTACAGCAAATTAAATTGTTAGTTATTACATCCTAAAATCTAAGCTAATAAAATATATAAATCTGACTCATCATGGCTAGACTTTCTAATGCTATAGAAAAAAAAACATAAAACACAGGTGAGGATACATCAGCAAATAACTGATGCAATACAAACATCAGCTGTGTGAGTGACATGATGAGTCACAGAGATTTTGTCCCATTCAACTGTTTGTATTAAGCAGACAGAGTTCCAACAGTGGAATAACTGTGAAGGCCGACCTGCGGTCAGTGACTGACGCCTGGAGGAACTGCACCAGCTTCTCTGGATCTGTGGTGTTGGCCCAAGGAGAGGGCATCATCTGTCCCGGCCACAGGAAGGGCACCTCCAGAGCCATGGGGTGGTGGTAGAAGACAAGCACCTGGTACTCCTTCTCCCACAGGTACTGCAGAGACACCTGTGGGTGGAGGGAAGCAGAGCAGGAGGTTATAAATGGAGACATGGTAGGAGGTGACAAAGGGGGGAAAGAGAGGTGAGCTCCTTCTGTGCTGAATGTCGGGGAGAATTGTAGTGAATAGAAATAATTGGATAAAATTGCCAGACGCGATAATTATTAAGCAGCTTTGTTCAATATTCGGTTCTAAATAACCATAGAAATGGTCAGGTATGTTTTTTTTGTTTCTGAAGGCAACGCTCGAGAGCTGGAGGAGTACAAAACACAATTCAGATTTGATTTTCAGAGCTATTACTGGCTATTCAAGAGGCAAAACACATTTTTGAAAGCGTTTCATACAAAAATTAAAAATTAAATTCCTGCTAAGTAATAGATACGACACTTTAGAGCAGCTCTCTATGTCTTCTCTCTATTGAATTACTCAATAAAACAAAAGCAAACGCCGATATTTTCACATTTCTACGGCTGCAGTTTATACTGTATCAATATTATAAAAACTGCAACCATATCATGTAATACATAATATATTTGGTAGATTGTAGCTTAATTAAATCAAGATAGCAACGACAAGAAAATATTCCCTGTCAGGTGATTGAGCGGGTTATAGCTGCAAAATAAGCAATTTCATCACAACCAGAAGGCCCGTACACCTCACGTTCATCTGAACTCATCCTCAACCCTCCATTGTCTAAAACAGATGTAGCAGGATTCAAGGACTCTGTCATGATTTTGTTTTTCAAACCCTTGTTTAAAAAATGACAATAAATGTACCTTGCACCTTGTCCCTTTTCTTTTATTTTGTTTCTCATGAGGTGATTTGCTTTGCGAGGATGACCTTCTAACTATTACTGCTGCGGGAAAAAAAAGTGCAGTGGATTAAGTTTGTGTAGGAGAGCAACTGCGAGGCAAATAGGTGATGAGCCGATGTACTCCTGGAATAATATCCGTGGACGAAAGAACACCAGTCATTTGTCTACTCTATATTTAAACACCGCCCCAGATGCCCCTACAGCTCTGAGAAGGAGTTCGTTATTTCCAGAATCCGATCGTCTCGACCGGCCTCTTCTCTACACCTCAGCCTCACTCAGCAGCAGCACCTCACAGGTGGCGTGGGAGTTGGCGAAGGTTTTCGATGAGCTTAAAGGCTGATCGGTATTTGTTCTTCCAGGTTCCTCACATACATAATCAGCTCGGGTTGGGGGTGGAACAGGTAGTGGAAGAGAGGAAGCACAGGGAGAAATCTGAGCACGGGAGGATTTTCTACTTGACTTCTAAGCAAGAGGGCAAACAACAATGAGCAGGGATGTGATAACCACTGTTCTGCATCTCAAGTGATCAAATCAGAGAAATGAGAGTTGTGCAGGGCTGAGAAAACAATAATTATCAAAAGTCTCGGAACACACACGAATGCTAAAACTGCTCCCCCGTTTCCTCTCTCAATCAAGAGCTGTTAAAGGTGAAAGAAACGTCTGAAATAAATGTTGGAGTCCTGCTGTTAGGTCACTTAACTGCTTTTAATCCCACTGCCTGCTAAGCATCAAGTGTATGTGAGTTACCTCCTGAGCGAAGACGACTGGGCACAGTTTGTCTCCGAACACCTCTTTCAACATGGCCACCAGTTTTTCGTGGTGCAGGTTCTGCACGCCGTAGAAGTGGTTGAAGTCCAGGAACACGACCTCTCTGGCATGAGCTGACAGGAAACTACTGATCTGCTCCAAACCTTCTCTCACCTAAAAGAAGGAAGAAGAAAAATACATGTATTAATAATTAGCACTTTGTATTTGGGTACACATGTTATCCATTAACTAGTTGCTTAATAACATGCATTTTGATGGCATTTTAGCCACTTTATTAGGCCAAAATAAAGAGATGCACTAATTAAGAGTTTTCTCCCAATAACCTCCTAATTATTGCGTCAAGATAGTGAGTAAGGACGTTGTTTTACATGGATTATGATCTCAATACGCCTTGATCTGTTTAGTCCTGTCAAAGTGGCAGCATTACAAGGAAAAGCAATCCTCCCTTAAAGGATAAGTTCACCCAAAAGGGACTACGAAACTTCACCCGACTTTCCATCGGCATGGGTGTGAGTAGATAATGAGTGAATTTTCGTTTTTTTGGATGAACTTATCCTTTAATAACACTTACTGGATGTATTTTCTTATCTGACAAAAACACAAAACCACATATATTATTAGCATCTGAAAAACTCTGAATTAAGTCCTTCCAAGTCAGAATATTTTCCCAATTATAAAATGACACACACATGTTGCACAAGTAGTTGTAGAATATGGTATTGCAGCATAAGGCATTAATAAGTGCTTTATAATGACTTATAAAGAGCCAATATACTGTATGTGCACTCTGATGTTATGTTACACAATTATATGACACAAATATATAAACAATCACCAAACAAACAGCTGTGTTGCACTTAAAATCTCTAAAGGACCTTGTATAATAAAGCTCTCAGTCTGCACTCACAAAGAAAACTGCTGCCACACACAGACACAGACACACACAGATATGCACAGATATCCCTTAGCAACAACAAGCCTTGGCAAATGTTTATCACATCAAAAAAACACCCAAAAACTGTGAGCTAACCGTGGCACTGAAGAGCCCGTGGGCGAAGAACAGCTCGTTGTCGGGGTCGCGGGGCTTGGTGGAGATGCGCAGGTCAAAGAAGCGGATCCCAGCCTCCAGTTGGCTGTTGAAGTTCATAGTCTGTGTAGCTAACCACTTCCTCATTAGCTTCTTGGCCACCGTGCCAAAAACAGAAACAAAGTTCTGCACCGTCTCTGGCTGCTCGGGGCCCACCGGAGACGCCTCGTCGATGTAGAAGCTGAAAGAGTCGTGGGAACCTGGAGAAGACACAAACAGACTCTGTATGCAGGTTTTTGAGGGGCTGCCTGTTTGATGGCTGTGGGGGGGGTTAGGGGTCAGCGCTGGAAAGCGCTGGGGTCAGCGCTGGAAAACAGCCCAGTGCCATGGCAACAACACTGACTGTGTGAGTAAGAGCCTCCGTGGTTAGAAGTTATGAACTCTGACAAGTTTAAAAGAAGCAGGCCTGTGCTCACATACACGCACATTTCTCATCCATCACAGAACAACAATGCTGCGATTCTTACATGAGATTTTTGTGTGTTCAGTATTTCTGCAAGGAATCCAGTTGTCAATTGCTGGCTTCTACCTACAGTAATCTTGTACGTGCGGTCCAAAAAAGCACGCCAGCCATTAATTCCTTATAACGGACACTTTGTTATGAACAAGAAAATGTTGCCATAGATGGAGACCAAAAACGTTTTTTGTACCAGGATGTAAAGATGTTTATTTTTGCCAACAAGTTGGGAATTTTCATTTGGAGCTCTGTTGGGATTGCCTCCCTTTTGGGGCCACCCTCAAGTGGCCATTCGAGGAACCGCAGCTTTTTTCAGATAATGGTTTCTCAGCAATTACTTTTGAAGAGTCAGTGGATATGATGCTTGAAGAGCAAGCGCAGGCCAAACTGATTTCTGCACCAACAAGTTGGGACAGGGGCAACAAAAGACTGGGAGAGTTGTGGGATGCTCTACAAACACCTGTTTGGAACAATCCACAGGTTCAATAAACAGGTTCACTGGTAACTGGTGATAGTATTATGATTGGGTGTGAATTCTCGACAGACATCGTTCATAAGCAAGGATTGGGCGAGGTGCAACAGTTTGTGAAACACATGATTGTGTAAAGGGTATTACTACATGGGCACAGGGACATGTTCTACAACAGGCAATCATTTGCATCGTTTGCGTTTGGAATCGGAGGTGATAGTTTCAGGGACTCAATGAATTGTGAGTGGCCAGTTTTGTTCGACAGACAGCACATGGTCCTAATTGGGAATTTGGTTCAACCTGATGCTGGTCTGATACACTGCCTCTGTAAATCTACTAAATTACTGTAGTACCCAGGGATTCAGTTTGTAATTTCTCATCCCTGAACCCCTCAGAAAGGCTCACTTGGCGGCAAATGTATAATTTCTTGTAGATAATAGGATCCTTCATTCTGTTTCATATAATTCAAATAATGCAATTGTTAAATGCTTCCTCTTTCCTGTTTAATGGATCTTAGTGGAAACACCTCCGTGCTGATGTAATTCCTGGTGGTAACTTTCCCATGAAACACTGATGTTTTTCTTTTAAGACCAACTTTTTCCCGAGCGGAAATAAGATCGGCTCAATCAGTGAAGTCTTTAAGGACATTTTCAACATGTCAGCTTATATCTTGCAGACAAATAGAGAATAACTAGAGAAAATTACTGGCTTTGACTCATATATTAATGACACATTGCCTTGCAGCTATATTGGATTGACCAACAGACAGGGTTGATGAACTACTGCTTTAAATGCGAACAAGTTGACCTACCATCTGGTGGTGCCTAATTATCTTCTTGCAGAAATATATAAAGATCATGAATTTATTTCTCTTCTGCAGAAAACAGTGCAGATACAAAAAACTGTGACTTAACTGTCCTTTTTCGGTGCCTTGAGAGTCACAAACACATTTCCGTTCGCCAACATTGTGTTGAATTGGCGGTAGAAATGTCCGGCATAATACATCTCAAAACCTTACATAAAACAGAAACTACCAGAATAGATCGGTACCGCTATTTCTGAGAAACTGTTATATTTCAGTATCATTTGGGTGAAGAAAACAATTCAACAAAAGCTTATTCTAGTTTTATTGTGTGGCTAATTATTCAAGCTATTCTCGGCGCAGTTGAGTAACAGCGTTCACATTAGCGGCAGTAAAAATAACACTGGACCACTTGTCAAAGTCTGTCAATGTATTGATGCATTCCTTGGTAAACCCTTGTCCTCGCAGTGGATCTGTGAATTCCAAAGGTCGCGTGTCCTTCCGTTAAAGAACAAATGTGTGTCTTTGTGCGTTTGTGCCATCGCCACATGCTAATCAGGCTGATAGTAATTCTGGTGTCCCGTTCTCATCACTGCAATCAATTTCTCATCCTCTTTTTGTCTCCTAATCATGTTCCCTCACTCTTTCACTCAAACAAACATACACCCTCCCCTCCTCCTCCACCGACACACACACACGCACACACACACCAGAACTGACTCAGCGCCTGAATTGACCTTCAGATGATACTCCAGTGCCAAGCCTTCGCAGTCGGCCCAGAGAATGACCGTAAGCAGGGTAGACAGCTGAATCCTGGGGCAGAGGAGCAAACAGCATCACTGCAGGCTGAACCGTACCATCAGGGTCACAGCGCAACAGAGTATGACCTTAACCAGCAGCAACAGCTGGCTCTGCTGCTGCGACTGCTGCAGATAAAGATATCTCTCTCTGCCTCTGAAGGTTTTCTGACACGATAATGTTCATTGTCCACTAAACTACTGCATTACTGTAGGAATTGATTATTGCTTTGTCTATAAAATGGCAGCAAATAGCAGGAAATACCCAATTGCATGGCCCAGTGTACAGGATTCATGGGGATCTGCTGGCAGAAAAATATTATATTTATACTTGCCTTTATTAGTGTTTAAATACCCGAAACGAAAACATTGACGTGCTTTTGTTACCCTAGAATGAAAATGCATATATCTACAGAAGAAGTTTCTAGTGGACCCGATGGGGGGGGAGGATGAGGCGAGGGATATTCATTTGGTTGCATTCTGCAACGTCACCACTAGATGCTACTAAATCCTACACACTGGATCTTTGAAGTGCAAGGTGAAGTCTTCAGTTTACTTGTTTAGTCCCATTGACAGTACAAAATGTAAGAATATTACATTTTCTACCACAGAAATCAATAAACGAAACCAGAAGAAAGTAATGTTTGGCTTTTGTCGCTTGAAAATTAATTAAACATTTATTCTTTTATCATAATTGTTGCAGAATAATTTTCTGTTGATGAATTTTGATTCTGGTACCAGTATCACTGCCTCAGCTTCGATACTGGCTCCTGACCATATCTATCTTGTGCTTGGTGTTAATAACAACAGCGTCTAAGTTAATTCCCTCCTGGGGGAGGTGGGCCGATGTGAGCACCACAATCGATGTCTGTCAACTCGATGTTGGAGAGGAGCGCGAAAAAAACACAGCTAGAACTGATGTATTGATACTGCAAACAATTAGCACGGAAAGCATAGAATCTATACATATCAATATTATAGTATTTTTGGCAAAATTACATGTTAGAGGAAGAGTATTAGAAAGACCTTTTCCAATTAAATGCACTCCATCACAACACCACCACATGCTACGACATCAGTAGGAAACACATTAGCGTCATTATTATCTTTATGGAAGACCTGTTGCATTGGATCACATCAGATTGTGCAGCTGTACCTAATGAAGAGCCAGAGAGTGAACCTGTTACAGCTAGGAGACGTAACTGTGCAACTCATGAGGACATTCCTGTGATATGCAACTGAAGAGGAGTAGCTCACACAAATTAAATCCAGCAGTCCCATAGGACGACGCAAGAAACTACATCTTAGCCAGCTTTAATGAAAGCTCCTGTAAGGCAAACTAATAAAGCTTGCTTGTGCTTTACTAACGAGCTATGCCTTAAATATGTATGACGAAAAGCCTGTGCATCACGCTATACTGCACAAAAGAAACAATCCCGCGGGAGGAACAGAGGCCGAAGGGCAAAGCGTTTCACCACGTGTGCAGGAAACATCTATAGGATTCTGCAGGGGGGGCTGAGCGGAGAGAGGGGAGAGGCACATTCAACATAATCAAGCTGCGGACGCGGTTAATTATCGTTTAAGTTGCGAAATCCTTTGCTCAACCTTAATGATGTGACGATGACTCCACACTTACATATGGAAATATAAGAAGTAACAAGTTTGTTACACACATTTCCGAATTGAGTCATATTACTTTTTATTCTTGTTGAACACCTGAACTAACACCCCACATTCATCCCACAGTTAATGATGTTTGGTGAGGTTTTCATCTTTCTTTACCTGCGAGAAGTTTGACAAGAAAGTCTGAAAAATAGCTATATCCATGGCGTGTGTGGGTAATTAAACAGTAATCGCTGTTAGCACATAGCTTACTAAAGGAAAATCTATATCACTGCTCCCCTCCTGGCCTCCACCTCAGTGATCTAACCTCTCTTTTAAAAAAACACCCAGTTCGTTACGAGAGACCTGCATGGTGACTCTGCTTTGGCTCTATCTGATCACGCATGATTGAGAGTGCCACAGTCGCTCGTTCGGGAACGACGTGCTTCCTGAAAACAACACCCCAACTGTCTACTCTCACGCTGGTTGATGCATTTCATGTGTCACAGCAGCCGCGCAGAGCAGCACTTTCTTACACGCACAGTGTGAACTTTGGGAACTCTTCTTTCCCGCACATCAGCAACATTAACACAAAGAAGATGGTGCCCCGTAGGGGGCGAGGAGGACGTGAAGAGAAAAAGGAAAGAGGCAGAAGAATAAAGGCTGAAGCCAGCTGAGACAGTGATAACACAGCAAATCACATAATGATGATGATGACGACGATGATGATGACGAGGGTGACGCTGTTAGTGGGTGATGACCGCTACCTTAGAGAAAATGACCTGCGTTAAGTGAGTCATTCTGGCTGAATGAGAGTAGACCATTCAGAGGAGCAGCGGTGGTTTATTCCCTTTTTCATGACAAATCGTAACGATGAGATCTATTTTGAGGAGAGGAGAGGAGAGGAGAGGAGAGGAGATCTGGCTTTATGTTTTTCTAAAAATCCTTCAAGAGTTGCACTTTCCATCTGCTTCACCCAGCTCCCTAATTCTTCAGATTCCTGCCCAATTCTCTCCAGTCTCGCTTTTTGTTTGCTCACCTTGCAATGCTTCTCCATCTTACTTAAGTGGCACTGCGCACAAAAGCACATACATTTCAGACGAATCGGAGTTATTTCATTTTTTAGAGTCAAGATAAATGTCCTCCTGCTGGAAACTCAATTAACCTCTGGTGGTGAGGCAACAGCAGCCTGTAAAAAGAAAATTCATACCTAACCACTTCTGTCTTCTTCTGAGACATTTTGACAAAAGTTCTACTCTTTTAATTGGGAAAGTTTGTGAGTGAAATAGTTTCTTATGAGTATACCAAATACTAATGCAGCAAAACATTCTTTACAAAACAGAATCTCTCCACTGTTGCTAAAAGTGCTAAAAGTCACGAGAGTCAGAATGTGCGTCTGATCAAACACACTGACTTTGGTTGAACTACAGTTGAGCTCAATGATGATTGAGGAGGGTTTATGACACATGGGAGCATATCTATTACAGAAAATAGATTCACCCTTCGTACCTCTTTACCACCCATATGTTTCATTCCTCTAACAGGAGAAATCTTTCTCCCCACCAAACTATTTTCTCCTCCTGTGTTTGTTTTGAATTTCACATCCTCTATTTTTAAATGGCTTTTAGCGGCCTGGTTTCCTGCCCTTCTCCAGTGTTTATCCTGGCATTTGATACCATTCATCCTCCTTGTTCAGGAGCTTAAGTGGCAGCAGAACGGATCTAGTCAAGGGACTGATGGACAAATTTACAGCTAAAAGTCCTTGGCCAGGCTTTACCCTGAGGAGATCGCAAGACTGAAGATGCCACTTCTGCAATAGATTTGTTGTTTTTTTCCTCCCGCAAGGCCATCTTAACTCAATACAATTGCGTTTACTCATTTCCCTGTGGCCTAAGGTATGCTATTCATTTCTTACCTCTGGTAAAGCCTTAAGCTGTTGCTGTCAGCCATCGGTGAGGTTAAGCACGGCTCCCTCGAGCCCTGTCGTATAATCTGACACTTTGGCCCTTTGTGGTTGTTGTAGCATCCTTAAAGGTGAAGTCACTAAGTTGCACGCAAATCATCTCTTTCGACAAAAAATTTACATTTTTTCTTCGTTTTTAGATTTTCAGTGAAAATGAAATGCAAATTTTTCCATTTCCACTAAAATCGTGACTCATTACAATTGCACTACCTGTCTTAATAATAGCTGTATGGTTTTTGTTTTTGCATATTATTCAGCCCCACTCTTAGCTACAAAGTTGTTTAGTTAAAGATAACGTTTAATTTCTCTCTGCAGCTGTCGACATGCAGTGTACCACATGGCTCTCATCCTGTAGTCTGCCTGCTTTGAATTGAAGCCCAACAAGATGTGATCATCCCCTACAGCAAATGAATCAATATAAGCTTTACAATCTACTGTCCAATGTTTAATTTACAACCATTTTTTTCCCTGTCTTTTATTAGTCTTTAGGATTGTGCTAATTGGATTAAGGCCAAATTACAACAGTAATGTTATTAATTCAATTCTTTTATTACAATATGAAACAGTGATTGACATGGTTTATATTAGTAATAAAACAAGTCACCACATGTACTTTAAAATGGGTAAACACACATATTAATAATACATTTGCAAGGGGAATAACATGCCAGCGCTGGATGTCTTTTGGACGGTTTTGGAGTTCTTTTGCCCCCTAGTGGCCAAAAATAAATAAACACAGCTTTAAAGTCATATAGGTTTAATTACCTTTACCGCTCGTTCAGAGAGTAAATGTAAATACATTGTCTTGTTATATAAAAAATGATATTGCAATAATCATAATTATCATTTGGTACTGAAACTCTTAAATCATTTACTATGGTAGTGAAATTCGGAACATTTAGAGCCCTTCCCCTTCCTCCAATGAAGCTTGTTTCATGGTGCCAGAACAGAGAAATAGACTGACAGTATCTCTCCCAGCACACCTTTGCTGACCAACATGCAGCCAGGCAGTCTGCAGCACTCACCTAGCAGATCTAACAATAGCCACAGAGAAAACAGCCCACCATGGCCTCTGCTGATCAGCTTGATGAACGGAACGCAATAACTACTCCCTCCCTCATTCCCTCCTCTAACTTTAACGACCTCCATCTTTAATCTGCCACCACTTCCTCTCTCTCTCTTTCCTCTCCTGCCCATCGCCTCACCCTTTCCTCTAATTAGCTGTAGAGTAGAAGTGGTGCAGGTCATCTGGCTTGTAGACTCCACAGGTCGCCGCAGTGTGAGGCCAAAGTGGCGTGTAGGGGACAACACGGAGAAGCTGAGTCGTGTCTGAAAGCAGCCATTTTTCTTACGTCAAGAACAAGGTGGTTCTTACCAGCAGAGGACTGTCAGGATCATGCTCATGAGAATATGTCATACTCTTATTCAATAACGGCTACAACTATAATGCGCTTGGCTGCTGCGCTGTGTCATGAGTCACCGTTAACATAGTTAGGTTCCACGCCGCCCCTCTGATCGAAAAGCCCGACCTAAATCTGACTGCACTCACGACCTTCTTGTCTCAAAATTGTTGTTTTAACCTATGGTTTTGGTAAAGCTGTCTTCTCACATCTCTTCTCTCTCTTGCTGGATGAATTTCAGGCAGGTTCCACAGCAGCGAAACACTGAGTCAGCTCTCCTCAGGGTGACAAGTGATTTATTGGCATCTTTGGACGCAATCATGAGATCATGCAATTTTAATTCAGTTGGACCTCTCTGCTGTGTTTTGACAGAGTCGCTCATTCTTCACCACGTTGTCGGCATCTTTGTGGCAGTTTGCGACCAAGTCACAGCTGAACACTTGATGAAAAAATATCCTAATCAGAGATGTCCGTGCATACAAATCATATCATCCAACAAATAAGTTTTTTTTCTTCGTACGGACACCCCCCCCAAAAAAAACACATCTTCACTTTCAGTGAAAGTGAAATGCAAATCCCACTGAAATGGCGTCTCATTTCGCAATTGCCATGTCTGTCTTAATAATGGCTGCTGCTCTTAGCTACAGCTTACCTTTTTTCAGGAGATTTCGGACACTACAAGGCTAAAAAAAAACATCTTTTGCTTCACAAGAACTAAAGTCTTCATACCGACTGTGCCCTAGGCTTTTTCGACCTAAGAAATCAAAGCTGTTTGTCACATTTGGGGGCCAGGAGACATGCTTTTATCTCTTTACCTATTGATTACTGTAACTCATTGTCTGTAGGAGTCAGCCGGCCTTGTCTTGTCTGCAGCTTGTGCAACATGCAACAGCAATGCTCCTCATGAAGACAGACCATCCTTCCCCCTGTACAAGCCTCTCTTCATTGACTTCCAGTTATCAATTCTATGATTCTTTCACACGTCTTTAAAGCATTGAACGAATAGGCACCCGTGTATATTCACTTCCATACCTTTTAAGTCTTTTGACCATTTATTTCTATTTTCTGACTTCTGTAAACCACTTTGGTCAGCAACTGTTCCTTCCTGGACTGTAAATTAAATATCTTCACTTGAATTAATTTTTCATTACAGGCCCTGTAATGGAAACTGATCTTCAATGTCTGCCTATAAATAAACTTGCCAGCGTGTCACATACGCATACTGGGTGGAGTGAAGGTACCTGTGCTGAGATTAGCTGCCACCATTACTGCCACCACCTCAGTGCACATGATGGACTGAGCCAATATCCGTGGGTCTATTAACCCCTGTACCTTCGTGAGTGAAAACTAATCTGTTCTAATTGCCTACTTTGGTTACAGAAACAATAAAATTATTGAAGAAAACTAACGTACAAGACTGACTAACCATTCAATCATCCTGTCAACGGCAGTTTACTGCTGCAGTGATTGTCTACAATCAGTAAATAAGATCTGAGGGAAACATAATTCCAGCGGAATGACGTTTTGGAAGTAAAATAATAAGGGAAATATTGTTAATAACGTACCTTGCACTTTGCAACAATGTTGATATTTAATGTAAATCAGTGAAATGTTCACTGACAAAGTATTGTACTCGATTTCATGCCAAAATAGAAAATCTTGAATTACACAATCCACTTGGCAGTGACAAGTGCATTATTCACGCTCTCGGTTAACGTTAGGGAAAAATCATAGTCTGTTCTAATAAACAGAAAGTTACTTGAGACTCTTTTTTGAAACATTAAACCGAATTCTCAATCTTTTTCCTGACCTGAACCACAGTGCTTTTGTTGCTAAAACTTAATGAGAGACGTGTCGGGACCAAGCTGCAACTTCCAGGGCTGAGAAAATGTAGTGTGCAGTTCCTCTAATGGCCACTTTCGGCTCTAAAAGCGAGTAAGTTCCTCACAGACTGCTGAATGGAGGGCAAATGTTACTTGATGAACGTACAGAGAGGAGACAGGGGAAAGAAATGACACTGCACAGCATCATCTAGGATAGCAGGTTAATAGGAAGAACCAGAGTATTTGGTGAGTGCTGACTGTAGTCAGAGGCTAAACTGATCACAAACAAATCAACATAAAAAATCCAGGGTGCCAGCTCATTGGAAGGAGGTCAAAACTGGTGCAATCATCATCAAACTTGCAAGGTGGAACTCAGTTCTCTTTCTGTGTAGACGCATCAGTATGTTGGTCCTATCTCACTTGGTATGTTCCAGGTAGGTAGACGTCAGAAGGTAACCAGGCTTTATTTGCCTCGCTTCAACTCCACCCCACGCTCCATCCTTTTGCCTAGGTTGAATCAGCTAGGAGTTAGTCGAAGTCAGGCATTGCTACGACGAAAATTGCCGGAGCCAACAATGCAGTGGCTCCATCCACTTTTTTATTCCCAGTCAATGGTCGTAGAGCCTGCATTTTGTACACACGCCATCCCCCCGGTCATCTCCTTGCAACTCCAGCACCATACACTTTATCCACTCAAAGAAACATCGGTTCTGAACGCAGTCCAGGCAGCATTCACGTTGTTCAGCAACACTTCATTCTGAAAACATTCAGTACTATGAAAACCTTATTTTGGAGGAGAGTGGGTTGATCAACCACATCATGCAAAATATCGATTTTAACCTTTTCAAACACATAGAGATGGGCCAGGTAGATTAAAGGTCTGAATCACAGCACATATGGTTGGTACATACTATCTGTGGTACAGCAGCTGCTACCCTGAGGATCTATAATCGGTCATGTTTATCCTGCAGAAGCTCATCTACCAATTATTTAAAACATGCCCAATAATTACATTAAAACATCATAGAAATCTGAAACTAATTAAGTCTTCTCTGTACCCACGAAAACCCTAAAAATAAATTCATTGCCAATCATACGGATGATTATGTATACTAATGAGTACAGCTGTGCGATTGCTTGCTGAAAGCTGGCAGCACAGGCACAGTGGGGACTGTTTAGCTTTTTTGGCAACAGCAGAGCACCGTGTCATCACATCGACTCCACATGGTAGAGTACTCTAAATTGCCAAAACACTCTGGCCCGGATCATTGAGGCTGTCAGCTGGTGAACTTTTTTTCTTTCTTTTTTTTCTTTTTCTTTCCCAGGAAAATAAATAGCATCACGAAATTCAAGGCAACAGTGGGTGGATGCTGAGGACTGTACAGAAGGAATCTAACATGAAGAATATCGTATTCTCACTAACAGTGAGGAAGAGTGAACCTTTGTGGAGAAAATAAAACTATCACCAATTAGTTTCACGTCTGTCCCAGTTTTCATCCTGCTTGAACAAAGGCTTGTAACGCTGCGCTCTTAGATGAGACGTGAAGAAATCACACACACACACACACACACACACACCACAGCAGAGCACATGGTTGCTGCTGAACAGACTCTCGTGAAATCCTGTGGATTATGAAATGTATTTTTTGACAAACCTTATGCCCAGTGTGTGCACACAAACACAAGGCTGTGCGCGGAATAGGAGGATGTTTACAGAGTCTGTATCCAAATGGAGGATCAACTGAGAGCAGCTGAGCTGCAGGCTGCAGGGCCAATAAGAAGTAATGATATCTAATTAAATGGAACAGAGCTATGTTCCCATGTTTGGCATGGATGAACTGTGGTGTAACACAGCACATGTCACGTGCTCCAATACAATTACAAGCATGAGGTAATACATGTCATGTTGTTTCTGTCTTCAGTCCGAATTCGTTTGAACCTATAATTAATTGGATTTGTCTTGGCATCCTCAAGAGCAGCGGTGAGTGCGGGTAACGCGCCACGCCTCCTTGGACACCCGGCTCAAAGCCATCTGCATCTTGAAATGCCATCATGGCACATGCCAACCCCGAGCGCACCAGGTAGTCTGTAGTGCAACAGCAAGAGGGGGAGATGGAAGGAGACAGAGGGAAGAGGAGAGGGGCGAGCGCAAAGGATTAGGAATGCAAGCAAATGAAGAATGAAAGCGCTTTGCGCGGAGGTGTGATAATCACTAGGCAGCAGATATGGAATTAACCGGCTGCTAATAAGCCATTCCATCAGTCAGGTCAGTGGCGGGCTTTACAACCAGCGTCTCTAATTTGAATGGAGTTTAAGGAGGCCTGCGCACTGATTGGCCACAGGTCTGAGAGCACAGACCGAAGCCATCCCACTCCCTGTCTCCTCTCCTCTCCTCTCCTCTCCTCCATGGCCACCACCCCAGTGCGAAAGCCAAAAAAGTCCTACACAAAACAGAGCAGCGTGGTTCGTCTGTCTGCTGCGATTTGGAGGGCTCTGACAGTCTGCGTGCCTCGGGGGAGGGGGGGCTGATCGTTTGGAACACGAGATGGAGATGCTAGAAATCATCATGTGGGCACTGGAACATTCATAACCTTCAGACAGCGGACCAGAGAGAGGGAGAACTGCACTTCTAACGTTGCGCAACAGGTCTCCCCATTGGTCCAAACGGGGTACAGGGGGATTTAAAAACAACAGATTTAAGATCGTGGGAGACGCACGGGGTGTAAAAGTAAAACATGAAAGTTTGCAAAGCGGTAAAAGAATCATTTGAGCGTTTCCACTCGAGGCGTATTTCTCGTGCGCTCGGATGGCTCCATGCAAGGCGCGAGGTAAAGAATACACCTACCAGGAATGGCCAGGTTGGTGAGCGGAATGGTGTGCATGCTCTGCGGTAAACTTGCCATCCAGTCCGCGAACCGCATGTCGCTTCTCCCGTGAGACGAAGCCATGCTGCCGCCGTGCACAACGATCCGTTCTCCCGGACCGGTGCCTGCGCCAACGTGGAGTGCGCTCGCTCTCTCTCTCGCTCTCACTCTCTCACTTTCTCTCTCTCATCTTTCCACACACACTCCCTGCTTCTCTCTCCCTCTTTCTCTCACACACACGCACACACACACCAGCGCGACAGAGCGGCAGTCCACACCCCCCCCTGAGCTGAACACATCGGCTGGCGGCACAATAACGAAAATGCGGTTTGTTGGATGGATCCGAATGTGACAACATGGCTTTCTAATAATACGCAGCACTGCAAGGGGTACATATTTCAGTTTACAGTCACCTACTCTGATACAAAAATAATCCCACATGCAGCCTCGCTCATCATTTTAAATAGTATTTCTATATAATCCGTGCTCTGTCTCTTAAACGTGTACAATAACCAGACCTGCCAGCTGGTAAGGGTGCAGTAGTAGCCTAGTTTTGGCCAAATGTGCAGGTATCCTCAGAAACGCACATTCTGGCAGCATTAGGGATGTGCGTTGTCTAATTCTATATGTTATCCAGGGAAATAATGGTCTGGTTGAATAGACTGTAACAGGTTGAATGTAAGCCCCACTTGACCTAGGAGGATTGTCTGAGGCAATGCACTCAGATGAATGGAAGCAATATGGAAGTGATTCATCTGCACCACAATGAATAACTGACATATTCATTGTGATCATTATCAGCAGACCTGGCCGACTTAAAAGTGAGCCATTCAACAAACTAGGTCACCTTGATTCAAAGATGAATACACCCAAAATGGCACATCAACATGTCCCCTCTACAATGGTGACCATTTCAAACCTGTGTTGGATCATCATGGATCATCCTCATGTTTGAGATGTGACAGGAGGAAGGGCTGATCGTATTAAACCGCTGTGACCACGCAAAATCAATATTGACACGCCCGCATAATCAGAAATCAAATAGACTGTCAAATATTACGCTTTGCCTAGATATAGACTGATATCATTATGGTTTATCGACATAACTAACATTTGTTCCAGGTTGGACGGTGCGGCCATGCTGTAAATTATCACTACAATAAAAATAATGACGGTCATAGTCTGGAGGAACATGAAGGGGGGGCTGCATTCCATTAATGTGAGCTAGTTTCTACACCTCTGGTATCGTGCATGCTCATGCACAGACATGGCTTACTGGGACACTTAATAGAATGAGCCATTGTTAACGTTATTGGTCACACCTGCGCTCAGTGGCGGACTCAGGATGTTAGAAGGGCAGGTGCAGAGAACAAAACAAAAAAGGACACCAGATGTATGCGGTGGAAAACCAACACACAGAAAGTCCTGATACACTGAGGCAGAGAGGGCACTTCACCGCATTTTGTCCACTGGAAGGGAACCCTAGAGGGCACTTGTCTACCATGGGGGCATCCAAGAGGGCTCTTATGCTACGAACACAGGGGCACCAGTACTAAAAACATAAAAGTCAACAGGAATCCAACTTCACATGGGAAATAAGTTACATATAAAGAGAAATTATTCAAGGTCACAGCAGCTATGTGTTGAGAGATTATGAAGTGATTTAACATAAGAAGTACACTAGGTCTGGTGAGTTTTTCTGAAGCTCTCGTGGAAGAGTTGAAGTTATTTTTGGACACTAGAAAAGGCAGCTTTCTACCAACCAGAGTGTCCAAAAGAGCCAACATGTACTCTGTCTTCTACATCGGTATAAGTATCATGTACTTATTCATATTGTAAGCAAAGAATGGTTACCTGTCTTTAAATGTCTTCTTTCATAGTTACAGTAAGTCAGTGCACTGTTTGTGTAAAAGCCTGTCATGTTTCTCTTTCCACTGCATGTCGAAATAGGTTAAAAATGTAGGCTTATAGGGTACCATCCTAGTTTGACTCATGAAGCGATGTGCTGGATTAACATCAACAGCCGGTGGCAACAGCCCCCCTCTCTCCTGTCACTTTCTTACATTTTTCTGCTTGACGATCCAATCCAGTTGATCTTGAACCCAAAAAAGCCCAGTGGCTGAATTCTCCAGTTATGCAACAGCCCTCAGGTAATGTCCCCTCTCTACTCGAGTGGAGAAATCACATCAGGAATGTCAATGCAAGCGCACCGTCCATATATAGAAACCTCTAACCTGTAGAGTGTCAGAAGCCATCACCCTCAAAGCGGTCGTTTGCTTTCAATCACAGCGGACTGACGAGCTGAATAATTTGAGCATACTGGCCAACTGTTGGTGTTTTTTTTTTTTTA
>CAEMYA010000092.1:1089161-1105728 GCA_903131615.1 Diplodus sargus
TGGCCAACTGTTGGTGTTTTTTTTTTTTTTAGACTTTTTTTTTCCTATTCAGTAATCATCTTCACAGTTAAGAGGCAGGAAGAATTCCACTTGTTTCACTCAGCAGGTTGAATTTTATTTTTACATACAAAGGCAAAGGGACAGCAAAGGTCTGCGTAGAAAATGTTAAGGCCTTGTGTTTCCTGGTCGAAGTGTATGCCAACCAAAATTGACGGATTAACGAGGCCGAGTGAAAAGAAATACTTTAAAACCGTTCACCGCTGTGGCGGAGGTGATTATTACAAACATTTTTTAACAGTCAGCACCTTATATTTTACATCTCCCTTATTTATCCAAACAGAGAAAAAAATAGATATTTAACAATGGTGTATAATCCAAGGACAGTTAGTTTAGCTCAAACTACTTCATAGACATTAGCTGGTTATTCCCTTCCCTTACAAACATTTGTCCTCTAAATTCATTACATTTCAGCTTCTGCAGTTTCCTGTTAATGCATTGTATTAATGATTGACATTATTGTATAGTCATTGTTCATTGTAGTTATACAGCTGCATTGCTTCGTCGACAACATACAAAGAATCTTCCATGGTTTAATGTCAGTTTCTGATAAAATATTTGGTAATAGCTGCACAAATATTAGTAAAGTAGCTTAATCACGCAACAGAGAACCAAGAAAAGTGTCCAATCAGTCAACATTAGGTAGGAGTAAATCCTTCTGATATTTGCGTGCTGATTACCAGGGAACTGAACCAAGCATTTGTGTTTTATGATCGTATTTGACTCTTCACAGGCAGCCGAATGTTTGTTACACTACAACAACAGCTTTTCCCAGATCCTTCGCAAGCTCCTCTAGATTTGCTGCATGGCCCTCAGGTTGGGAGACACCTAGAAGACATCAGGCAGATGAAGATTAGGAAAACAGATTTCACGTGGTTGTGATACTTGAATTTGGAAAATGACAACCTAAACTGTTGCATTACTTACTGCAAAACTGGTGCCAGTGCATGCCTTGATATCCTCGGGAGTGAGCCCCTCCCACACTTCTATGAGTGTCAGGCCTGTTGTCTTATCTACATCAAACACAGCCTGGCGAAAGTGAAACAGGGCAGAAAGAGAGGGAGAGAAAGAAAATAAAGGATAATATGTTAAAAGAGAGTTAGCTAGGGGTTGGTGACAAGACAAAACGGAGATTTCTTTAACAATACTATGATTCGTGGTCACAGATCAGGTTGTGGGGGAGCTACAAGAGGTGAAAAGCCTGACTGAAAGCAATTTAAAAAAAAGTTTTCACATCTATGCCACAGGCAAGTGCCAGAGTACCACTTCAGTGTCATTCAAAGATGACAAAATAGCTGCAATTACTGTATATTGGTGACAGATCCATGAAAGTGGGCCCTCAACTTTCTGGACCACTACACAGAAGTGAGCAATTACGCTTTAATTGGTGAACTACTTATAACTGTTGAAACATCAAAGAAAATGTATTTTAATCATGTAAATCATGGAGTTGAAATGAAAAACGTTGGGTAGCTGACAGTCACCCTGCGTCACACTCAGGGGCAAAGTGCCAAAGAAAAGTAATGCTTTCTGTTATGTTTTCTGAAAAGAGCAACAAAAGAAAATGAATTTGACACAATGGTGCTTGAAGAGCACCACCTGTTATTACCTCTTTAAGCCTTTTTTGTGAGCTTAACTAGCTAGTTTTATTCTTTGAGCCATTTCTGTGTTTACAACATGAGTGATATAGTTTGTTCTCCCAAATAGGCTTGTCATGAAAGACGACATTACTGGTGTTCCACAGTGTTCAGGGATGGACTAATTACATTACTCTCCCACCGCTCCTACAATTGTTTTTGTTTTATTTTCTAAAATCAATACTTAGTTGGACGACAGAGGCTTCAGTTATAAACTGAAAATGTCTGCTGCAGATAGCAGCAGCAGGTTGCATTTCACTTATCACGTGAGGAGAGTGAGAAGGGTTTTGGTGCATTCCATTCACCTTGGAAGTGGGAAATTGGAGCCGGGACTGACGTCATACGCGAGTTGACGGCATCTAGTACAACACGTTGGAAAACCACTCCTAGCCAGGTCAGAGATTCTTTATGCAGTACACTGTATTTTGTCATACAAACACTGAGGCAACATGTCCACAGATAGAAGTTGGACAGATCTGTTGAGATACAAGTGCTAATAAACAGTATATTCTACAGTTTTTGTTGTTTATTAGTGAAGCAACCATCTTTGATTTTGAGATTGGGGTTAATGAAGTTGATTTGAGAATATTTTGCAGAGGAGAAAGGAGTTGGTTACCTCGCTTACGCTTTGGGTTAGTGGCTCAGTCGGAGCCAGTGTCGGTATTTGATGACTTGGGAATGAGAGTTAACTATCTACACCAGAATTACTGAATAGACATGCAAAACAAAAATAAAAAATACAGCTGTGCAGCATTCAAAAGCTGATTTAGAATTCAAATGGACCATTTGTCATGTTCTCATTATGTGCTATATAGATCTAAAGGAACATAAGACTCCAACACAACTAGTTAGGTAGGTGTACATATAATACAGCAATAACCCTTTAAAACCGACTATGGAGCAATATCCTATATCTATCTATGCACACAATGAACAAAAAGACAGACAAGGCACACAGAGTTGAGCCGGCTCCTGTTGCTTCTCAGCAGGGACTGACAGTAAGCTGTAGTCACATCCAGGCAAAGCCCGTCAGGACTCTCAGCTCATTATGACCGCGCACACAGTGACAGGGCAGGAGGCAGATATCTCACTCCAATATAGCAAGACAGATGGAATGTCACAGGGAACAGGGGTCTATGGATAACACAGCCCCCGACACGCATCTCTAATTGTGACACGTGTCACAAGTGATGAGGGAAAATTAAGGACTAGTCCAAAATGCACCCAAGGCGGTCGATAGGGGTGCCACACTGGTGTGAAGATATAGCAGGTGCTGTGTAATATCAATGTGAGCTCACAGTTTGACGTGCTCCTCTTTAAAATACACAAGCCTGTGACCCAAAATTGCCTGGTAAGTAAATATTTAAAGCAATCGACTTTGACTGTCCTAGTTTCCAATGTCACACCTACGACTGAAAAACAATCTGTGCCTCTACTTGCAAAGCAGACTTTTTGTTCGAAACTGTTGAATCACCTTTCTTCACAGTCTTCAAAGTCACCAGCATCATTAACCAGATTGATGCAAGCTAGTCATTAAGAAGTCTACCGCATGTGTTGTCTGGCGAGAAGTGGGCTGAATGTCAGGCAAAAACAAAAAGCCACCACCACTCTGTCCACCTGATGCTTTAGACAATGTCAATTCAATGGAGTAAAAATTTGCATTTTACACTCAAACAAATAAGCTTTCAAATTTGAGTAATTGGTTAATGGATTACAGCAAGGCACAGATTTTGAGATGTGTTCAGACAAAAATCTCACAGTAGGACCATAAAAGAATTTCAATTTTCTGAATTAATAACCGCTGCGATTATGAAGAAAGCTACAGGTAACACTTTTCAGAGCCCATTATGATGATTGAATAATTCAGGAGTCATTCTGCTTCATTTGTGAATGAATGGGCAATTGCTTTTTTGCTTAAATAATTCCCAAGAGAAGAGATAATAATGAAACACTTCATGTGCATGTGCACCTTTGTCGTGGCGGTAGCTCAAGCACCAAGGGCCATGGAAGTGATGTGCTTTACTCACTGCACATATGATGAACCAAAAAATATCACAATCCATCATCTTGGTGACAACGCTCCAAGCGAGCAAGCTCGTGAACAAGGGAACTGTGGTTAGTAGAGGAAGAAATGGCAACATAGTGTATAAAGTGGTCCAAACGTACAGACAACCAGCAGAGACACTGCCTGAGGCAACAGGTTTCCTCCCACCCTGCATGGGTCTCAAATCACAGCAACATTATTTAGGACAACGCTTGAATCACCATCCCTCCTGGCCATCGCGAGCCAAGGAGGATGCTGTGCTTGTGAGACTATATTGTGTATGTCAGCATCTGTGCATGTGCTTGTGTGGAGGGAAAATAGCAGGTTTTTTTTGTTTGTTTGTTTGTTTGTTTTGGCAGGTTGTTTTGGAAGCCAAAATGACAGTTGCTGCTCTAATTTTGTAAACAAATTGGAGCAGAAATTTTAATCATGTTATATAAAACAAACTGGAGAATAAATTGTGGATAACCGTTTACAGGCTTTATTAAAGGCACCGTTTGGTTTATAGTCCTTCCATTTTTTTACTGCTCGGTGTTTCCTCTGGTGATCACCACAATCTTTTCTCACAACCCACAAGTGATTATAATCATGGTGTTGTTGGCTAATAAAGAACAAAAAGCTCCAGTGATACAGCTGCTTGGTGACCACGAGATGCTGCATAAAAAGGTTAAGCCAGCCATTAAGCCCAAATTGGTTTGTTGTCCGGTGTGGAAGCATTGGCTGAAACACTGCAAGACACTTCTCCAGGTGTTAAGGTAAGTATTAACTGGTGACAACATTTAGTTTCTATCTACCGATACATCCTGTATGATATGTGATACAATTGTACCGATAGTATTTCTTCAGGGAGCCTTGCATACTTCATAATGGTTGCTTTTATTGTTACACGTTTCCTGACAATAACAGGTAATTGTTTCTTTATCATTGTCATAGAGAAACAAGGTAGCAGAGCCCACGGTTCTACTTTGAGATTTATCACCGACTAAATTATACCACAAGGACTCTGAAATATGTCACGGGCATGTTGACTCACATTGGCAATATGAGGGGAAATCATTTCTACTCATTAAACTGTCTCATTGTGTGTCTTGTGTGTCTGTGTTGTCAGGTTTAAAAGGCAATTTTGAAGGTCTATGCTTTTCAACTGGAAAAAAAGTTATCACAGTATTTATATTATAAACACTGCATGAACTACAATTTAGTTGGAGTGTATCTTTAAATCAACAGCTGTGGCTCAGGGGTAGAGCCAGCATCTTGTTATTGGAAGGTTGCTAGTTCGATTCCCCTGGTCTGCATGTCAAAGTGTCCTTGGGCAAGATACTGAACCCCGAACTGCTCCTGATGTGCTGGTCAGCACCTTGTGTAGGAGCCACCACCATCAGTGTGTGAATGTATGTATGACTTACTGTAAGTCGCTTTGGACAAAAGTGTCTTATTTTGAGAATTAGGGGCAAAGAAAACTTGTTATTATAAAGGTAAGGTTCAACACACGTGGATGATTGCTGACAAATCAGCATGCATTCATCTTCCTTGTTCTGTGTGTTTGATCAGCTACCTTTACTTAAAATGGGTATCTATTGTCATCTGTGTTGGTGTATTTAAGTTTGGGCCTGTTTATTTTGACTGGAGTGCATTTACATGGAGCAGTTGTATTTTGTTTGGGCTTTGAAACCAATTATAACTGGAATATTGTGCACTATGTAAATGAAGCTAGTGAAAACGCTGTAAAAAAAGAAAAATCCACTCTTCTAACTTGTCACTTAGGTTCCTGAAAAGGAAGTTAATGGTGTCAGATGGTTTCTCGGGGTGCCTGGGGGTAAATCGCAGTGTGCATATTGTTTATAGATCCACCTTCACCAATTAATAACAACAACATAACCAATACATTTCATGCACTCTGGGGTCTAGAGGGTTCTGGCATTGTCTCAAAGGTTTTTTTTTTGGTGTCTTGGCTGTACTTCTATTGCGTGCACGTGTTTGCCATGTCCATTTTTACTCATATAATATTAAAAGGGAAGAAAGGACGCCTGAGGAAAATATAGATCAGGTATTTGAGATGAGCAAAATCTGACTCAGCAAAAACAGTATACTGTTGTATTAAATAATTTAAATAATTTCCCAGTCTGGGATCATTAAAGTATTTCTATCTATCTATCTATTATGGAATTATTTCATTATATTTCACAGATTTCACAGATGGAAATAGACTGTGAAATTACATGTTTAATATAAGTAACATGAAAATCTGTAACTGCATAACCATCAAAATTTGAGTTTTCACAATTTTCCATCTTATTTTACTGTAATGCGTTTTATTAAATTAGATTATTGGATTTGTGACAATTCAACTGACAATGTTCCTGTCTTACACAATAAAGACGGTACAATATGGATTAATGTTCCTTCATACACATCATTTCCTTGCAGCATATTTGCTAATGTGGGAATGAATGAACAGACACAGTTACGGTAAATATGCCGTGACATCTTGTTTGGTCTTAGATCTGTTTACTCTCTAAATTAATATTTTATCTTTCTATAAGCAATGGATTTGCAAAATGGCTGCTTTGCTTTAGCTTTTTCACGTCTGTTACTACTTAATTGATGGACTTGCAAGCTACCAGCTAACCAAGGTAACAGTAAATCCCGAGTTGCTGCACTGATATTTCCAATGAAATCACTTTATTGTACTTGTATGACAAGGGAATAAGAAAAACATGTCAACATGACAACAACTTTATTGAGGCCAGACCTAGAGGTAACATGAAGTTGGCTTCCTCATATTGTTGCCAAGTATAAGTATTTTGGCAATACCTGAGAGGCTGACAAGCTGACAGTCATATGTCAGCATCTTTTGAAAGACTCAGTTTCCCCTGTCCAAACTGAAGAGAGAGGCTGGCATTGTGAATGGAAGAGACCTTTAAAATGTCAACATTTGTGCACACAAATTTGCCATTTGGTGTGGTTGCAATGCGGAGAGAATGTTGTTTTCCTTGTATTCATTCACGTTGCAAACAACATCAGAAGGAAAAAGTAGATGAAGTGGGGTGAAGCGGTCAAAAAATAAGTTAGGACGGCAGACAAAAATAAGATGGAAACTGTGTGTCTGTTGAGATGGAGGGAAATGAGAAAAGAGGGCATGAATGAAAGAATGTCAGAATTAAAGTCATTAAAAAGAAAGTAAAAAGCTGCAGATGTCATAAGAGAAGAAAGCACTAATGGGTAGAGAGGGAGAAAAAAACAGCAGGAGATGAAATGAGGAAGGTGGTAGCAGCGTTAGCAAGGCAGTAGATAGAGCTTTAACCTTTATAAATATTGACAGAAATCTGCTGCCTTAGAAATGTTGTGCAATCACAACAAAAGCAATCTGAGCAGAAAAGAACAGACGGGAGCAGAAAAAAGAAGAAGTAAAAAGGCGTGGACACAGTCTGACTTTGCCCCTGACGGGTCATGTATTCAATGAGCAAGTTCCAAAAGCAGTAACCACCAGAGGCTTGACCAAAGAACATGGGAACACAAAAACAACAGAAGCACCCTGCTCTGCTAGACCTCCCTCTAAAACATTTTCTTCTTTACCTCCCCTACACTTTTTTTTCAATCAACATTTATACTCCCTCCATTCCTCCATTCTAAATGCCCTCTGCCCTCCATCTTCACTTTTCGTTACCTTTGTCACCCTTGTACTTTTGCTTACTGTGTGCCTTCTTTTTTTAATATCGCCTTTAAAATACATTTCCATCAATTTTAAACTACTATTCTGACAAGATAAGCTTCATCGTATGTTGGTCATTTAAGCCCCATTTACAGTTGCAGAGTGAAAAGAATGATATAATACTGCTCCTACACAGCTCGACTCATTCCAAGGCTGTTTCCCCCCTTTTCACCATCTGTGCTACAAAGTACGACAGCATATCGTTGTAAATGGGGGCCATATCTGACAGGTTAGCAAATGCATTCACATTCTTCCATCACTCCATGCAGAATTCAAACTATAAAAATTAATTCATGATGAAATTCAAAAAAGCAGAGCCAAAAGCAGAGCTCTTCACGCACAAATGAAGGCGATGGAGATTTGCCTTCAGGCTAAGCTCCATAAGCTTTTAGGGGGAGATTGAGCAGTAAGATTTCCAAAAGTACACAGCATTCCAACTTTATAAAAATGTGGAACCAGGACCCATCACCTGCCAGTCAAGACCCACAGGCTTTGTCCCAAATTCTCATGCAACACTGAAAAAGTGTGTCAAGAGAGACTACGCAGTGTTACTTAGAATATCAGGATATATCTTATCTATCCCCAACCACCTTGGAGCGCATTAAACAGCTAAATGACCTTCTTCATTGAGGACATGTCGATTCAAAATTCAGTTATGGGCAAGAGAGTTTCACCCAGTGAGCTGAGAACAGTGTGGCCCTGCTTTCTTCTGGCTTTCCAACACGGAAACATGAGAAATGGAGATCCATCATCTTGCCCTCTAAACAATCACACTCTGAAGTTGCGAAGCAGAACATTAATTCAGTGTGACTGTCCATGGACGTTAGTGCTCTGTGTTGTCATCCATACCACTCTGCTAGTAGCAGCATAGATTCTGCTCAGCCACTCTACTGGCCTTGCAACACTCTGGATTTGACATCATTGTCCTCCGTCACATTCAGAGTGTCACAAACACTTTGAAAATCTAAGCATCCAGACTGAGATGCAACTGTAGAAATCTGAATCTGAATTTTTGTGGGGGTTTTTTTTGCTATCCACACTTCCTAAAATCCTAAAAAGCTAGATGCAATCTTGATATGCCAAGACCCAAAATTGGGCTGACAGGCTGAACAAGTCTTGAGTCTCTTTGAGGCCAACTAGAGTCCTCCTTCATTTCTTCAAAAACTCCAATGGTCCTAAATCACATATCCACACAAAAATCACTGCAATCAGAGAGGCTGATGTTGCTCTGACCTCTGAAACCTGTTAATTCAAAGGGTAACCAAGCCCAAAATAAACCCAACAATTCAGATATTCTAGCATAAGATGAAACACAAAGAGATGTATATAAAAGCAAGGAATCATAACAAAACAATAGACCTCCTTCAGCTTGATGGCTTCCTTTACTATTGGTTTGAACATTTACTGAATATTTGGGTTTACAGGGACTGTCTGGCTCAAGAGGTATAAAGCCGAAGTTCAACCACAACAAAGATCACTGCACAAGCGTCAACATATTACAAGCATAATGCTGAAGCAGGATTGGGTGTATCAACAAAAGACATCATAAAGGGAAACCCAACCCCAACCAAGAAATAAAACAAATAAAAATATATAAAATCAATAAGCCTCCTTACAGAAATCAACTGATTGAATTAGTGCTAATTGAATAAAAGTCATTTCCATCTACCCACGTCACCCGGCTGCAACATACTGATCTATCATTTGCTGTGAGAATGTTTTTGAATGGGGGCGTGTGTGAGGGAGATGTAATTGAGAGATACAGACACAATGTGTGTAAGTTTACTTTTGTTGTGTTCCCTTATTGCTGACACATTCGGGAAGCTGATTGGCTGAGATATAACCAGAGTGCAAACTCACTGACAGCAAAAGTTATTACATTTTGGTTTCGGTTAATCACTCCTGAGTGGAGGGTGAGAAATTGTACTACCTTGCAAGGTGAACTGCCAGCCCTCAACTTAAAAAATTTGAATTTACAGAGATTTTCAAATCAATATTTAAGAAACAAAAAAGCTTAAAGCTATTCATGGATGGGGAGAACTGCAGGGAAGGAATACTGACTGGTAATTTTATCGATAGGGCAAAGGCTCAGTAGCTGTATGTGTTAGATCGATATAAAAATTATTAGCTAGATGTGACTTGAAATGTACAGAATGAACAATAAAAACAGAGGAAACCTTAACACAGGGATTCTATACTGCAGCCTACAATACATATAGGTTCAACCATTTGTGCCTTTAAGACTTTAATAGGCTACAACTGGGAGTACTCAATGTATTTGTTTTTTAAATTAAATGACCTTTGTTATATCCAAAATATATCCAAGAAACTGCCTCCATTAAAACAATACAAAATAAACTGTTTGTACAACATTCTCTCATGTCCCCCACATTCATGTCTTTACAGGATGGGAGTACTGTGCAGCCATAGCTTAGTCAGTGGCACAATCGATGTAGCACCTATGAGTAATCAGCCTACGTTTATGACTAATGGCTCGTCCATCCATTCATGCATGCGCCCATCAATCAAATGAAGAAATGAACACACCTTCTCTGTGATGATCCTATCCACACACTGCTTCCCTGTCAAAGGCAAGCTGCATGAGTCCAATATCTTGTGTTTTCCCCCCTGAAAGAAAAGAGTAGCTTGTTAAAATATAGACTTAACTGGAGGCCAGTTCAGTCAGCTGGGCCTGTCAAACATCCCCAACAGTGGGTTAATTCTTTTAGGGATGCAGCTTAAATTTTAATATATTCTGGGATGCAACTGGTTATCTACACGTATCCCATTCACAAAGGAGGCAGCAAATATTAATGTGGGTGTGCCTCAGTTTATCTGCAAGTCATCTTTTTAAGAAAAATGCACGTCCAAATGCCTGTGACGCTCCCTGAGACATGCACATCATACATCACACACCCCTCTAACCCATCAAGAATGAAAACAGGCTTCGGGGGAGTAAATTTATGCTCACCTGCTGCACCATCTGGACTATAGCTGGGCACCAGACAGGCTCCCATTAGCAAAAAACAGCATGCTTCTATGAATACAGAATGCTACATTGCCCTTGCATCATATCGGTCTGTACTTTCTAAACATAAACCAATTCAGTTAGACTGCCCATTGCTATTGTCAGAAGCCCTGTGGGGTTATTCATCTCTAGCCGCAGCACCAGTCTGACTAATCAACTCTTCCTGATACACTGAGTTATTTTCCAGACTTGTATTCAAATTAGCCAAAGATGAACGAACAGGAGATGGTTTGTGTGGAAAATATCATCAGTATGAGCTTACGCTCTGTAGTAAATAGGTATCAAGCAATCGTTTAACAGAGCTATCCTTAATCAGACGTAACACTCATTGTGGGAAGCAACCTGGTTTTCTGAGAAAGGGAATGAGTGGCTAGTGTAATTTTTTAAAGGAAATGTTGGTTAGAATATAGTTAACGCACACACACAATCTTACATATATACTCACCTTAGCTGAGTGCTCCATGGTGACCACCACCTTGGTTCCAGCACTAGCCACCAAATCCATGGCTCCTCCCATTCCCTTCACCATCTTACCCTAGCAATAGAAGATAAAAAATAGATTGAGGTTTTAGTGAGAACAAAACTATGGTGTTCAAAATTCAAGTTAAATGTACAAGAGATAAAACAGAAACATACAACAGCATTGGGACAAGTTGGGAGGAAATGACAGCAATACGTTTTTCTTTTCTATTCTAAAAGTTTACAAAGCTGTAGCTCTGCAGCTCTGTCCCTTCAATGTAAGGGTATCTTTGAATGCTTTGTGCTGGTGAAGGCCAATTTTATCCTTGTACTAGTAAGACCCTGAAAAACTTAGAAACTGTGATAAGATTACAACGGGATCTCCACAAAGGTTTGACAATTAAAGTTTACACAATGGACCACCTTCAGGTGCATCCCAAAATATCAACCCGGGTCCCATTTTAGTATTTGAAATCATTATTCCTGCTGTGTGAGCTACTAAAACATTTCACTTCTCAGCTTTACTGATAAGACATAACTTAACCTGGCACAAAAACCATGGGTGAAGTGCAAAATGGAAAGCACAGGTTATAAACAATTCCAGTTTAGCAACTGTAAACCACAGATTTTAAGGGGAGAAAGAAGGTGAACATACCCAGTAACCAATAAAATAACTGCACTGCAAAAAAGCTTTTATTAGGAAACATTTCTGTGGTGGAAAGTAGCTCAAATGAAAACAGTTGGCAGCCTGTTCTGTGGATTAAACAGTGTAGCAGCTAGGTTGTTTCTGGAAAGGCATAGCTCGATAATTTATTATGTTTTTTAAATGTAGTTTTTCTATGTTGTGAGCACAACAAACTACATTATGTTCACCGCCTTTATGCTGGTGCACTGGCAGAAATGTCACAGGCAGATATCTGGAAACCTGAGCGAAAATTAAACTAAAAGTTATGTGCACAAATACATACAAATGGAGGTGAGGGAGATATATGCTTTCAGTAGCTGTGTGAACAAAACCTTTAAGTGTATGGATTCCTGTAAAATTCCAGCAACTGCATTCTGAGTAAATATTTAATGGTCAAAAGGTTTTGAATGTTCTACCAAGATGCAGCAGCAACAGGACTTCAGTATTCAGTAGCTAGATTCATTTAGCACCATCATAAGAGAAATCGTGCTTTTACTGGACTGGACACAGCTTTCACAGCCATATATATTTAGGAAAAACAATGGGTGCAAAACTATGTTAACTGCCAGGTCTCAGAACAAACTGCTAAATATTTGTGCTGCTGAAACAATAACACTGTACAGAATTCCGTTCTGTTCCGTTTTCTTTTCCACTTTTTCCGTTAGGGTCGCAAGGATGTTACCGCTTTATCGCCTCTTTTTTCAAGGGGGTTGCAGGGTTGCTGTCTCTTATTTAGGCAGAAAAATAAAATTATAATCAAAGAAATGGGAGAAGAGCAGAGAGCAAGCAGCAAAGCATCTACACTGAAGCAAACTTCAAACAGGAGGCACACCTTTAGTGTTCATTTCTCCTTATCTTAATGAGTTTCTTGGATTATATGGTTAACCTTTGGCCTAAATGTTCCAATGTAGATACACAATGCACTAGCTCAATATAAAAAATATTTCTTCAAAATCACAGTGGTTTTTATTTCAAACAGGTAAAAAATAAATACTATTAAAAAATAAAAAGAGATATAAGAAATCTGAAAGATCATCATAACGGCAGAACTGCCAGCTGGGTGAAATATTGGCTTCTCGTCCCTCATTGTTCCCAATGAAGACGGTTTCCAAATAAGGAAGGCTGACATGCAGATATGGCCACAGGGTGACGGCTGAGTAACCGAATTAAAATCCCATTTGCTCATCAATCATGTGAAGAGCCTGCTTTGCTCTCTGCTCGATAACCAGAGGATATATATGCCAAGTGTGGTGCATCATAAGGATACTGTTTGCCTCCGGGGAGGCCAGCTGGGTGGAGAAGATATCAACAGGGAGCGGAAGGAGGGTTTGGAGGGGGTGGGGTGGGGTAGAGGAAGTAGAGAAAAGCACAGAGTGGCACTGGGAGAGGCTGCGTTTAATTTCATGTACTTAAAAAACAATTGAAAGAGGCCTACTATAACAGCTCACAAATCGTCCTTGAATTAAGCCACCACAATGTGTGCTACAAAATAGTCAATAAATAATATTCATTTTGACATTAAGACTTCAAAATAGTCTCTCCTCCCCGTCTCTTCCCATTTCATTCAACACACACTGACTCCTAAGATGATGCTATGAAAGGGAACTGTCCTTTTTTATATGATCAATGTTAATGCACTTTCTGACAGTCAAAGGGATAGATGGTGGGTGCAAAGGCCCTCGGGGGATAACACTGTCTGATCTGATAGTAGCATGCTGTGTGAGACAGACACCTGCTTACATACTCAACTCAGAAAGGCTGCTGTTAATCAAAGAGAACATTGTTTTTTTATATATTAAACATCCCCTCTAGTCTGGTATGCTCAATGAAATAGTCAAATTACAAAATGTTTCACTGTGGTGCAATGAAACCTCTATGGGAAACTCCCTTTACTACAAAAAATAAATTGGATGTATGTTTTCTGGCAACTGAAAATACAGGCACAGTGTGACTGAAATTGTAATAGGCCATTCATATTTTTAATGAATGCTTGCTAGGAAATGAAGTGCCTGTGTTGCATCTCAGTGACAGCAGCCAAGCATAGAGGAACAACAATCCAGCTTGTGTATGTGTGCGTCTGTGCATGGGCCAGATGTCTCACTAATGGGTATGACCTTGTTATATAGAAAACACTATTGCAAATTACATTGCTGTGGAGACGTATAGACAGGTATGGGCTCTGTTGCTCACTGAGTAATGTTATGACCTAAATTGTTGGGAGGATTGGCATTTGCTGCCTCTGATTTAAAGCTCTGCATGTGGTTATCTAAGCCTCCTTTGATCCAAGCTGCTCGATGCGGGAAAACTCACACTTATCATGTGTGACTAAGAGCAACTTTATTAAATGGTAAAATGGCAGATGCTGATAAGCAATTCCATCCAACATACCAAAATGATTTTATTCAACCCAATCAAGCCTTACCTTGGGTTGGCAGTCTGTTAGACTTGTTTTGTCTGACTAGGTTTGGTTGCAAGGCTTTTGTAAACCTGGTCACTTGCAACAGGCAGCAAAAGACTGAATCTTTTCCTTTCCAGATTCAGAGAATACTATTCTGCTAAATGGGCAGTTTCCTGGATACCGTTAGATATGGAGGTTTTCATAGTATCTGGTTTTAGGCCAGAAGAACCCGCAGGAAGATACTTAAACAGAAAAAACTATATTGTCAGAACAATATCCACAGGGAGAAATATCCTCTGCCAAAGTCAACAACAAGAGTGTGAGTAATTTAGTCATTTAATTAACACAGCGTTGATGATATTAACTTTCCTGGTCTGACTGAAGCCCAACAGGTTTTTAATTTCCTTGCCACTCTGACTGTGTCCATTTGCCTGCTATAACCTCAGCACCATGGGGCAATGGAACACCTGACCGTGTGTATCTAAATACATTTCATTAGCAAAAAAATACAAACACGAAATGAAGCTGTAAGGCACCTCTCTCTGTGCAGTGACAAGTATTATTCAACTGCTGAACACAATGGGACACATGCAAACTGTTGTTTTGTTATATAACGCATTACAAAAAACCTGATCCTATTTAACTGCACAAATAACAGTACGTATGATAATTCAAAGAAACATCTATGTTAATTTTGTAGTTATTTATTTCGCTGCTCCACATTAGAGCCAGTACTGAGACAAATCTCCTTGCTCTAGTTTCCACAGATATTCCAAGAAAATTTAATTTTACTTGTTTTAACTGGCATATTGAACTCTCTCTAATCCTTGCCAGCGGCAGCTATACAGTAGCCTACCCATATGCTAATTGAATTGGCATGAGAGAAGATGTAAGCGATGGCACATCCGTTCATATAATGGCTTTTAAAGCAAGAGATAATATGAAGGACTGCGGGTGGCAGCATCAGCAGTGCAGAACCCAGATAACACAAACTTCTTACATTAAAGCTCTGCTAGGGTGACACTTATCAGAACATGCAAGAGCAGAGACACAGTCAGTCTCACTCAAACAACAAGGTTTTTCTCAGCAAGCTACAAATGGCACATATCTACAGCTATGATATAAGGCTTTAAAGCATTTTAAGACTAAGAATGCATAAGAAAGAATCTACACACTGTTAGCCTTTCTGTCCAGGAAAACAGGATTGACCGGTGTTTGAACTTTTTTTTTCAAAGCAACCTCTGCTACAAACGCGCCGTGTCTTTTAAACTGAAATCCTGTTTTCTTTGTCTGATTCATTAGCCAGTTGTTTATATGATGCAGAGTGGGATCGGTCTTCCAAAAATATGCTACTGATGCACTATTGCATTAGGAAAAAATCATAGGAAGTATCCTTTAACCTGCACTATATTTCTCTTACCAAGCATAAAGGGTTGCTTGCAATTTTTTTCTTTTTTGTGCGTTGCCATGACGACAGAATACGATTTCCTCACTTGTTGTGCAAGTGTTCACTTTCCAGTCAGTGGCACAAACACCACTGAAAATGACCCCCTTTACAATCCAAGAGTTCCCACTTACCAACTGGCTTCCTTTCTCTCCCCCACAAATTCTCTGACAATCTCCGCTGTCTGATACAAATGGCTCTCTATTTAATAACATAGCGACAGACCGCCACAAGCCCTCGTTACCCAGACAACTAATGGCAAGAATCAACAGGGAGAGATGGGATTGACAAGAGGACAATGGACACGAGTTCAAAGTAACTCAAAGACTGTTTAACATGTTTAATTGGTGAATAAAGTGTAATCCATTACTAGAAATAACAATAAACCTTTTCTCTCCCAACAATGACCAAATACCTTGCTACCAATTTGGACTTTTATTTTTGTAATTGATTCCGAAGCTTTATATCATTGCAACTAGGCAAGCCAAAGTGTAAACCCACCGTGCTCAAGTCAACCATTGTTTGTTTGACTTCCATTTTAAAGCCATGAGTTTGGCATCATGAGAACATGGCATTTTTTAAAAGAGAGGGTAGAGCTGGGGAGAATATTCTGATTAGATTTGATTCATTAGATTTGACCAAAGACATGCTGTGTTGGCAGTTTGCCAATCATAAGGTTGCCACATCTTAAAGCATTCCCAGCTTTGTTGTCCATTTAACTTTAGAATGGGCCATAATTTATTTAATGAACAACAACATTAAAGAAGACTTGATATTAATACTTGAGACCATAAACTAATTTGTTGTTAACTGTTTACTGAGCTAATAAATTAAGTGAGAAGTATGGTGATTTTCTCATAAGCTTACATTTTTTGAAAAACAGGGGAGTCACTCTCTGCTGGCCAATAGAAAGAATGCAGGTTTCAAGCTTAAGCTGACTTCACTTTTCAGACCCAAAACCCCATCCATATCTTATATAGTCAGTGGGTGAGCCACAGTTTTACGGCAAACAATAGATTGTAGTTTATTTTAAGTGAAGTGTTTATGTCGATAACATCAGTTGACCAGGGGTGACTGGAATGATCAGCAGAGCTTCACCTCAG
>CAEMYA010000092.1:1105818-1131399 GCA_903131615.1 Diplodus sargus
GGTATGCATTGCCACAACCACCTAACAGGACATATTTAACTGATGATAACCTGTCAACCACGTACACCATGTAACTCTGTTTATGATACAGTAGGGAAACTAGTAAGGTTCTGAGAAAAAAAAACCTACACCCTTAAGCAGCTCCTTCATTAAAGCTGCCATTAGGCCTTATCATGAGCACATGAGCTAGTAACTGCATTTTAATAGTCAGTAGCTCGAGCTATTGCAGCACTTAAGCTGCAGTTATAGCAAGCCTCCAGGGGTGTGGGATATGTGGCTGATGTAGCGCTTGTTTTTCTGAAGACGATCGAACTGAATTCTGTTTATACATACACACGTCATGGTATTTGTGTTGACATGATACATTTCTGTTGTTTTAGTCAAATTAAATATGATCAGTGTTATTTCATTGACAGTAGCTGTTAATCTGGTCATGCCTCTCAGGTTTGAAGGTAAAAATTAAAACTAATTAAAACAATAGCACTGCTCAGGGAGCAAAATTTTAAAAATTCAGCTTAAACAAATTGTGTGTAGCTGGCTGTGGAACCATCAGTGTCTGCATCTCCTGTGAACTGCTGGGTGTGAAACCCCTCAACATTAGGGCAGCGTGATAAAGCTCCAACAGCCAAATGATAAAATAGCACACTAAATCCAAAATGCCACCCTTTATTCTATTATCCCGGTCCATCCATCTATTGTTTTTCCAGATGTTTCAGCCTGAGTGGAGATGTAAAAGCATTTCAAAGCCCTCAACTGGAAAATGTTCATCTGCATTTTGCATATTAAAAGCGCACAAAATCAACATAATCACGCCGAGAGTACTGCATCCCCGACTCCTACGTACAACATTTCCAATTTCACGCTATGTACCCATCTTTAGATAGTGAATAATTTCATTATCACAGAAGGTGGGAAATGTAATTCTCCTCATCTATCCTTTGAAAAGAGGGGACAATGAAGATTGAAGCGTAGGTGAGGATGGAGGTGTGTGCGCCTGTGTTGCTGCATCATTTTTGCTGCTCACCCTGTCCAATTCGAGACTGGGCAGACAAGATAAACTCCCTGCTTCTACATAACAGCTCCACCAAAGGCCTTCAATATCTGCAGATTGTACTTAATCAAGCCACAGTTAATTGGCAATTACCATGGACAAACAAGTACAACTGGAGAGTACAAAACAAAATGTGTTGCAAAAGATGCAATGTTAATTATTTGTACAGTGCAGGCCTTCATTATTTATATACATCATGTTTAGATATTAACATTTTATTCTCAAGGTCTCTAGGTGAAAATATCTTAGCACTATGTGTCTGAAACTACTCGGCTGCTTCGAGGAGACGCATCTATGAAGTACACTGGCTGAAACAACCTTGCATGCACACTTCAGTCAAGCAGAAAACAGCTATGTACCGCGGGGCATTCTTGTTGAGCTCTCCCACATTGAGAACAGGCTTTTAATGGGTTCTTGACCTTAGTAATCACTGAGGAGAACCATGGCCACTGTGATCTTAAGACCAATTGACCTGATGAGAAATCTTGCAGTAACGTTTTCCACCCATTATACTGTGACACTTGCATGCATGTTCTTCCGCACACACCACAACCCCCCTGACACTTTATTTCCCTGTGCTCTTGAATAACAACAACCAAGGTTGCATTTCTCTTAATCTGATTCAAGCAAGATATCCCCATTTTTTGAGAAAGGTTTTCGGAGACCATTCCTACAATAAGTCTCAACTGACTAAAGATAAATAATGTACCTCCAGAGACGTTGAAGATCTTTTGAACTTAAAATTTCAACAAGGGAATATGAACAAACTTATATTCTTTATCTTTTATTCTGTCGCCTAGTCCTAACATTTAAGAGGTGCTTTGTAGGAGACATAACGGTATAATTATTAAGATAGATCATCGCCTAAACATATCACAAAGCTGTTCAAAAATGTATACAATGTAAGAATTGGGCACATCATCAATTAATACTACAAACAAATAGGGAGCAGCTTATCTCCAGACTTACAACTAACTGTTGCTATCCGTAGCTGCTGTTAGTTAGTCACCTCTGTTAGCTACGTAGATACCTTTCCAATTAGCTGACTCGAGTATATCCGCACTGTGAGTTCACATGGCTTATGCAGGAGCCCTGGACTGCTGGGGCTAGCTGGTTAGCATGTAAACTTCAGTAGATGTCTCTGCAACACAATACATTGACATCTTTGTGTTTCTTTAGATTCTGTATTTTTTTGTGTTTTGAAGTCAGTATGTTAAATATCGCACCTTAAAGGCTATTGCCCACAGTATAGCTAAAAAACAGGGTCAACTAACAGGAACTGTTTTAGAATCAGTTAATTTTCAGGCAGAAATGTGAAACGTGATTTGCTAAAGTACTTTTTATGTACTTTGTATTATGTGAGCAGACTGAAATGCCTGTGGGTTTTTAACTGTTGGTGGACCCAAAACAATGTGAAGATGTTACTTTTAAAAAGATTTTCAACTATTTTATGTTGTCGACAAAATTATTCATGGAGAAAACATTTTAACAAGGATGAAGATGACTGTTACTTACAGCACTAATTCAAGTTTCCTTTGATATTTTTCTTGGTTGATTCCAAACCCTTATGTCAACTGCATTACCGACTGACATTCAAATAAATATCAAAATTATTTCACTGACATTCAATCAGAGGAAATATCAAGTATTATAGGGAGGGAAATTAGCATCAGCCACCAGCCAAATGCTGGTAAAATATCAAAGTAGGACTTCAGGCACAAAATAATGATTTACTAATAAGTGGCTTGTGAATTTGAACTTTTATCTTTAGTGGCTGGTACATGTTTATATACTATAGTTTATTTCCTACACTGAAACTACACTAATGTAACTCGATCAGTTTCTGAGTATAGGAGTAAAGAAATGTACATGTAAAACATACATGAGTGTACCATGCACAGGAAGAGTACTACAAGCTTCATGTAACCAGAGCCTGAAACTAGTACAATCTTCATGAAGCAGCATTTGGAGCATCTGTACTGACATTTCTGTGATGACCACCAGTAGAACTTGAAAACAAGGTTAATAGACTTGTGCCATCAAAAACAAACTTACTGGGATCATCCAGTTGGCGAGGTCTCCATGTTTTGACACCTGCATAGCTCCCAGCATTGTCAGGTTGATGTGACCCCTACATTGAATGACACAACAGGAAAAGACAGCTGTCAACTTCGGAGTCAGTTCAACTGGGGAACTCACAGTCCACATAAATAAATAAACTTGATACAACGTAATACGACAGATTCATACAACAAAACAAATGTCCTCACAATAATAACCATCTTGACATCTCTGCTTTGTTCTTGATAGAACTTTTCGATTTCCATGTTTGATGTACTTTTAAAATATAAGATGTTTGTTGCATTGTTCCTCTGTGGTTAGTGTTAAGGCATTATCTACTCCAGCTGCAACATTACATATTACATATACCAGTCAGCCAAGGGAATAACATTGATCATCTCTTTACAATGCACTGTTCTTCTGGGAAAACTTTGGTCCTAGCATTAATGCAGATGTTGCTTTGAGACATTCCCCCACACCTAAACATTGCTGCACACCAACTACACCACCTCATGGTAAAAGCCCCACCCCAGCAGGACAACACACACCGACACACCGCAAAAACAGCTCAGGAATCACTCAAGCCTTAAAGCGATGATCTGGCCAGTACCCAGACCCCAACCTGATCAAGCATCCACACGATATGCTGGAACAAGCCAAATCTACTGAACCTACCCTGAACCCACAGGACCCAAAGGATCTTCTGTCCTGGTGCCAGCATCAGTTTTTTTGTGTCAATGACCAATGGGTGAGAGCTTTCTGGTGGCACAAAGGGTTAATTCATCTCCTGATTAATTTGTGCTCCATTGTACTGAGATAAATTTATTTTCCTCCGAAATAGTTCAAAGTCCTAAGTGAGATATTCAACAATGCTTCTAGGGCAGGTAGGGGCTCAGGGGCTAGGATGCTTGCAGTTGGATAGATTAAAACAGGATCTATGCATGTGGCAACAGATATTAGGTGTGAGACCACATATGAACAAAGCCTAAGACTTAAAAAGTGATACGATTTTGCAATCAAGAAGTACAAATCCAAATGCAATCCTAGTACGAGAAGAAGCTGGTGTGGTATTTGAGGTAACATGGCTCATGATCCACTGCCACCATATGTTGCGTTATTCTTTCTCAGAGATTCTGGACTCTCAACTGTTTTTGCAAAACAGCAGACACAGACACAGACACAGACACACACACACACACAGAGTCAGCGTGTTTCCGTTTTGGCCCCGCCGGTGTGACTGGACAGCGCTATTTATGAGCACTATTGGATTTCCACTGGGTGGACAAACAGAACTGATGCTGCAGGGAGTGCGGGTGGGCAATCTCAGACAGCCGGCAAATCGATAAGAACCAGGGACCTTGGGAATATTGGCAGGGTGGCTATCTAGTTGTACCGGTGACAGAAGGCATTTTCTTAATGTTCAGTGTTATGTCCTGTGGTCAAGTGCTGCCAAATGATTTAAACTGGCTTATTGTGCAGGTGGAAAAGCTATTGAATTAAGAGAAAGCTTGCAAAGACAAATCAAGAAAGTGTGTTAGCTGTTCTGATTTTCTTGCATCAACTGTGACTCATGGCATTATGAAAAATATGCTTAATGTCAGGCATTTATAACTTCAGACAGCAAACATGTTCTCAAAGCTTATGTGTTCTGGCCTTACCCTCGAATCATGGCAAATGACTCATCACTGGAGAAGTAGGCAGCCCCAGGGAGCACAGTGACAGTCTCCTTCCCTGCAGAGTTAGAATGTTTGATTTTTGGCCAAAATAATATATTTGGATTAATTTAGCGTAGCAATAAACTTTGTTAACAGCACACGTGTTTGAAAAGAAACACAGTTTACAGATAAATATAATCAAAGAGAGAACATCTGACATTTGAAAAAAACAAAAATTAATGAGAAGATGGTGTGGGTAAAGTTATAGACATAATTGGCATACATATCGTATATTACTTATTGCACATACATTTTGATTTATCAAATGATGTACATTACTTTACTATTGGCTGATCTCAGTAGTGTCTGTTCTGTTTATATGCATGTTGGTTTACTTAAGAATGTCACCAAAATTTAAGTTGTAAGACACAGCACCTAAGAATTTTTTTTGACATTTCATTTTTTTGTTTATTACCTCCAACAGGGAAGTTATCTTTTCGGCCCTGTTGGTTTGTTGGATCCAAATAAAAATCTGGATATAGCGGATTTAAATATATTTTTATGTGATGATTTATGTAATTCATCTTGATTGAATTAAAGGGGACAGCTGGGCCTTGGCTGAGGTATAAACTTGAATAAGTGCCATTCTGGTTTTTACTGATGTTTTATTTATCAAGAATACTGTAATATTTTTTTTACATTCCTTTGCATTATTGTGCTGTAATGTTATCATTATATCAGTGGCATATAATGAAAATAATATAATTATTTATTGGACAATATATCATCCAACAAAAGGTAGTTGTCCTGAAACTAAGTGAGATGAATGAGGTCAATGAGGTCAATAACATGAATGAATAAAATGTTCAATGATCATTACTAATTCATTGAATTAAGCATTCATCTAATGCAAAAAATCAGTCAAATTTAGCCAGAAAGCTCTCTTCTAATTAGACCAATGTTTCCACAGATAGAAATCTTTTACATGTACATTAATTTATTATTATTGGGGGGTATTGATAAAAATAACTCTCACCAGCATTAATCAGGTCTGCATCCACCACATCCTCAGTGGGGTATGGGCCCTACATGGAGAGAAATTAAGATAAACAAGAGTGTGCACACAGGTGGGCAGTGACACATACACTCTCATGTCACTCAGCCACGATCTTTCAAGGGAGACAGACACAATCACATTTTTCTGATTAGATGAGACATTGATTTTCCCTGTGTTCAACAAAAGGGCCAATCCTTGTGGCCGGAGAGGAGAGGAGAGGAGAGGAGAGGAGAGGAGACGAGAGGAGAGGATCTTTTTAATACTGGCACTCATTATTAAAAGACACTTTGACAAATAAGGCATTAGCAAAGGCGCCTACATTCTCCTGTCAACACAACTGATCGGGAAGTCATTCCATAGCAGCGTCAGCAGCCTTTGTTGAAGGCTCAGCCAGCAAATAATGATTGTAAGAAAGGAAAATGGAAGAGAAAGTGTCAAACTGACACAATTTGTTACAAAACAAACCCAGAACATTTCCAAATGAAGACCCCAACAAGGAATGATACAGTTAAAATGAATGGCTATTCATCTTGCTACAAACTCAGAGGCATAATTCAGTTGAAAAAACGTTTACTACTGCTTGAAACGACCGTCAGAGAATATGCTGCTCGTTAGCTTCTATCGTTGAGATTCAAAGCTCTGAAACCTGAGGGGGAAGAAAGCTCTCTTCAGGCGTCTTACCAGTCCCAAAATTCCATTTTCACTTTGGAGGTGGACAGTAATGTCTGGTTTTATAAAGTTGCTGGCCAGCATGGGGATACCAATACCAAGGTTGGCTGATTGGCACTTGGTTAAAGATGGTAACAGCTACATGTGTGATCATGCAGTGGAAATCAGAATCATATACAGTATATTGTTGAAAGGTGCTTAACAGAAACTACCATACACTACGCAGCCTTTTTGGTTTTCGGTTACATTGAATATTGTTTTCAATAAATGTTTTGTTAGCTCTTATAAGTGAGTTGTTTTTGTTTTCTAGAATAATGAGCAATGTTTTCTTATGTACAGCTCAAGTTGTAACGTATTTTCGTGATACTTAAAAATGCAATACAGTTATTAAAGAATGTCATTGTTTTAAATGCCTATTACAATATAGGCAATACTTTTTTGGACAGCAATATTTTTTCTGCTTAAATGTCAGGGAAATGTGTGGCAAGGAACATCCCATGTTGACAATGCTTAAATCTGCAGAACTTTAAATTCTTAACATTTCAAAAGATACCAAATGCGTCAGACTGAATTATAGGGTAATTCAAATAAGTTAAAAAAATTAAAAAAATACAGTGGTTCATCACAGATCACCTACTTAAAAAACTGTCTGCTTTCGTGAGTAAGGATGAATGCCATCACAATAGCTTGTAAACATGAAACATTAAGCACAATAAAAGTATGTGTAAAATTAGCCAGTGCAATCAAATGGTTCAAAGGCTACAATTATTCATTATGTGTGCTGGAGGGAAAGGAAGCCAAGGCACAACTTTCTTTCTTTTCAGTGGCTATGGACTGATGCTTTGCTTTGGTTTTAGTTGTGATAATTATAGCACAAATGTATATGATGTCTTTTTAGAAAAGGATACCATACATCCCATCCTCAAACTCCAGAGCAGCCCGACGAATGATTCTTTCACGAACAATATCCGAGTCCTTCTTTGGTTTGGCCTTCCCTTCTTGGCTTTTCTTTACTGTTCGTTTCTGAAAACCATACAGAGATACATGAGAAACAGAGAGACAGCATCTTGGGAGGCTATTTCTTTTTTTAGCCAAGAACAAGGACACATATAAGAGATGGTGATGGAAATGTTGAATCCTGTTACAATGGCTTAGTCAGAAAGGGTTTAACTCTTAAGTTTATTGTTATAGGATTACTCATTTATCGTTTTTATTTATTGAACCAATTAGCGAATGGAACATGATTTGTGATAATCCAGAAGACACAGGCACAAAATGTAAAATATCTTCATTTCTTGCAAGCTCTTAGAGGCATTGTGTTGTACCTCAATCCTTTTCTCGTAGCTGGCTCCCTGGACAACCCTGTGGACGTAGATGCTGGGTATGTGGATGTCTTCTTCAGCAAAGGTCCCAACATCCACAACCTCCTCCACCTACACACAGACACAGAATGATCAGCTCCACCTTCACCTGGAATATTTCTCAAAAACCTCTCGATTAAAGATAGGGGCTGATTCAGATGAGGAAATCACACACTGATGGACCCATGCCATCAGGAAATAACCTCTGCCTATACAGCTTTGACATTTAACAGATGAGGTGATAGAGACCAGTATATTTTCATGCCATTCTGCAGGTTAATCTCCAGAATCTCCATTTGTAGACTGTTCGGGATTATTTAAAAGGTAATTCAGCAGTCTTTTTAATTTGTTTGACATTAAATTCTAGATTGAGCTTCAAAAGACAGAGGGTTATGTGAGGGCAGTATAAATATGTGTTATTTTTGTTTGATTTGTCTTCACTGTGGGTCTTTATTTTGTTGAAGCCCAAGTGTACATTGTATATTGACAATTCTAAATAAAATTGGTTGAGGGTTACGCACAGGCAGACACTTCTCCAAATATGACCTCAAATCCTCCTACTGTCACATCTTTCACAGGAAATTGAGGGTAAATATTTGTGAGAGAAGGCATAACATTTATTTTTTTAGCAACTCTGTCTGTGTACCCAAAGCCAGCTTGCTTGACTGAAAACTGAAGAGGATTATCTGAAACACCAAGCCCAGGGAGCATAGCTTGATCCCAGGATCAAAGGCAATGGAGAGTGGGGATGTGGTGCAGAGATTGCTATGGCGCTGGGAGGACTTTGGTCAAACACAGAGGTCAAAAGAAACTTTTAACTCCATCGTGTGGGAAACCCTGTTTAGCAACCGTTTTTATTTTTAGGTCTATTCGACAAGCTCTGCCTCAGGACTCTTACAAGGTTTACATTTCAGCTTAGCAGGAGCTGTGTTAACATTGGCTACTGATATTGTCTAAACTTACCCTCATAGCACTTCAATTAATCTCACGTTTATTAAATATGAAACCGTAATAACAAAAGGAATGTCTCTTGGACACCAAATAAAAAATATATTCCTGACTCTGAGACAGAAGTGCACCACCTTTGTGTAGAAGGTGTCTAGCAGAACAAGAAGGGTGTACACAAAGGGGTTATTTCTGTCTGACTAACACAACATGGATGGAAATGGCTATTGATTTAAGCAGAGTTGGGTCAACATTACTGGGATAGAAATCCCAGAATGAACGCACCTGCTCCCTCCTACTTAGGTAACGCTATAAACTGTGTCTACAGTCTCCACTTATACAGGTGTTCAGGGGCAGCTGCACAGCATATGTGTGGGCTAAACTCAATCTTGCTGCCCATTTTAGCCTGCTCAAGCTCCTTAAATTCAAAAGTCTTGTTCATATTTACTGAAGGCTGTGTTATTTAATGCAGTGGCCCCCAGAGATTTTAAGTCAACATAAGAATTTAACTGAACTGGGGATTACTCGACAACTGACTTTCTAAAGACAACAGACTTTCCTTTATCAAACAGAAAAGAGACTCCAAGGAGGAGGTGCAATTTCTTTCTTCCTGAAGAGGGGAAAAGCACTTTAAATGACACAATAATAAAAAGGAGAAAAAAAGAAGAGTGAGCCAAGCAGAGTTATCACATCTCTGGGGACCAAAATGGGGACTTAACCATGATAACATAATTCTCACCCTTCCTTTTTCTACGTTTCTGCGCTTTGCTCCTGTGTAGCTCAGAGAGTAACCTATTTTTTCCATTTACATGAGGGGCAAGCAGCTATTCGGAGCAAATTGAATTGAATCTCTCCTTATCTCCACTTCCTCCCTAAGCACTCAGTGCTGACTGAGAGGAGTCAATGGCTAAGAGTGGATCCCATCTTAGCGTTGTCATGGATACGCAGGCTTTGGTCTGCGGTGAGCGAGGGCCACTCAGGACCGTAAAGTGATTTCAGACTCTTTTTTTTGGTTCTCTTGGTCGGGTTATGGTAAGTCTCTGATGCTACACAGCGAAAACGAGGCCATGCGAGATGAGACTGGTAGCGCGAGAAAATTGATACAGCAGTCCCACACATCCACCCACGTCTTTCTCTGGGGGGCTCGATCTGTCTTTTGTGAGATTTCCATAGGCATCCTCATCAAGCAAAACTGAGCTCATCATATTATGAAACAGCAACAGTAATAAAATAGGGAAGACTCGAGGGCAAAGGAATCACTTCAGTTATTTGGTGTCATGCGTTTCAAGACTTCAGATAAATGAATTGAATTTACAGCATCAATCCCAACTTTTTGTCTCTTCAATCAAAAAGGTTTTCAAATATGGTGCCCCTTGAAAATCGATGACAACGAAAGAGAGATCACACCTTTTTCTCCCTATCAGATGTTGGTCTCTCACACACATGCAAACAAACAGTGTATTCAGTTCATTTTCAATTAGCTTTCCAAAGATAAGTCACAGCACAATAACAAGCTCATGCAATTTAAATGTTGCGCATACATAAAAAAGCCTCCGTTCCTTTCATCTAGGTGATGTGTCCCGGCTGCACCGGCGCTCAGATGCAGCGCAGACAGGAGGTTCAGTGGACGAGGACAGATAAAGCATTAAAATAAAATAATTAAAAAACACACACACACACACACACACACACACACACACACACACACACACACACACACACACACACACACACACACACACACACACACAGGAATAACACAGACACACACACACACAGAAGCAAATGAGCAGGTGTGTGGAGCAGGCAAACAGGCACAAGCGAGACACACATATTGATATTCCAGTATCTGGCGAACAATTTTCACATCAATGAGAGCTGAGCAAGGCATGAAGTGAGCTGGCAGAAGGATAGAGGGAATCAAAGTGCCCTCTGGGGACATCACGTGCGTTTTTTGTTTTCCCCAGAGTTGTGCTTTTTTTAGGACGTGAGCTTTGTCAAATCTTGTTAATCTCAAACTGACTGAATTACAATTCTACCAGATTCCTAGAATAAACCACTCTCTGACAGACATGAGTGATATATCCAGCATTGTTCATTAAGCAAAGAGGGATCGGTTAATGAACAATGCTGGATATATCAGTCATGTCTGTTGGTGCCACATTTACTGTTTGAAGGCATGCTGGTGTTACTCGTTTACCGATCACGACTGGGTTTAGTTCCATGTACTTAAAATGAGGTAATAAGGTACTTAAAGGTATTAATCCGAGCTGATTCTGGCCTTCATTCCTATCACCAAATAAACAAACAGGATCGTCTGTTTGTGTCTTCCGATTATATGCGCATCATTATGAGTCAGTTCAAACAAAATGTTAGGATGCAACTCCCAGAAGCTACTATGGTCATTTTGCTTTTCATTAAAAGAGGCAATGGACTGGTGGATGGAAAACATTCCATTGACACCAATGACTGGTGTACAACTGTGAATTTGTCCTAAGGGTGGTGCTATGTGGTTTTTGGATGCTCCAAAACATTAAAATGTTTCCTTTGATAATCACCCATTAATGAAAATCAAGTCATTCATCACCCCTGGAGAATGGACACTTTCATTTTTATCTGGCAAGGAGCTATTCGTGTATTTATTTAATAAAAGTAAGGTAACATTGGTGAATCAAAAGTAAAACTGTTTCAGTAATTTTACCATTCATACACCTGGGTTACATGTAATCCCTCAGCTAAGAGATTTGGTTGCTCAGCAATAGTAATTTTGTTGAGCTAAACAAACATTATTCACGAGTAACGTATGTAAATAAATTGTTATATTATAAGCCATCTGTTCTGTTGCCATCTGTCTGGCAATACAGACGTATCCGCTGCCGTACCACCGGATTACAGAGCACCGTTCTTTTCTCAGGCTGTGAAATGCCTCAAATCATCCTCAGCACTCGACCATAAAAAAATAATTTTCAAAATCCGCCCAGGTAGCAGGCAATAGGAATAAGTACACAGAAATAGCAAGTCTGCCAATGATGGTCTTGTTTAGGTCATAGAGAAGCATCAGTAGTATATCACGACTGTTTCATAACCAGTTAAAGTACCTTCATACATTCAACTGAAGAATATGACCCCACAAATGCATATTCAATTTCATGTTTCGATTTTAAATTTCACAGCAGAACTGACAAGCCAAGCTCAGTAGCTAATACTTTAATTGTGATGCTACCTGAGTTTATAATCCACCAAGCATATGCTTTGTTTGTGTGTGCGTGTTTGTGCGTGTACTGTCGGGGGAAAGAGATGGTGTGTCTACAGGCGAGAGAGTATGAGGATGACACCACACTCTCATTACCCTGTGTATTTTTAGCCTCACCATTTCCCTCCCAGTGTGTGTGCATGCGTGTTTGTGTATACCGGCACTTGGCCATGCTCTGCCGCCACTTTTCGGGGCTCAGCTCCGGCTCTATCCTCTAACCCAGAATACTGTCAACACAAGCAATCTGGTTCCTCGCAGTGGAAGCTTGCCTCGCCTATGACAGTCTTTATGGTATCCCAACAAAACATGAGACAGCCAGCCAATGCAAACCCTGACAACATCACAGGGAACTAAAAATAACATTCTTTCAAATCACCCATACTGCACATGGACAACTCATCTCTCAGCTCAAATGTTTACATATCAAAGAACACATAAGCCCCAGTGAAATGTGCTTCACATTCAGATGATGGGCAGTCGTTAGAGAACTTTGAACTTATAATCTGTGCGTATAACATGCAAATTTGCCATTTCAAGCATTCAGTTTGTGCATATGCTCAGGAAATCTGTCATCCCCTTCGACTGGCTCCTATCATTCTTTTAAATCATATTTTCTCTCCCATTTTCTGTCTCTCTGTTCAACTGCTCCCAGAGTGACCCAAAGTTGATAATCACAACCTACAGTCTGTAACCACCATCAGTAAATGTCAGCACTGGATGTGAATTTCTGTCAATGCCAAACCTGACTGACTCTTAGATAAGCCAATGCTAGCCAGAGTGTAAATGTTCCTTTTCAGATTTGACAGGACCAAAACACAGTATGAGTCCTCCTATGTCCAGTTAAATTGGAGCCATGCTTTAAAAAAACTATTTAGGCAATGCAGAAAGATGAACGCTGCCAGCAATATCTCTAAAACGGTAAGCCGTAAAAAATATACAAGTTTTAAAACATTAATTAATAAAACATTTCTGTTCAGCTCAACTTTCTAATGAAGGAAATGGCTGAGCTGAGCAGCTGCAAGCCCAGGGACTACATTTAGTCAACTACTTCAATCTGGTGCCAATATAAATTTTATGTTTATTATGTGTATGCATGAGTGCTTCAACAGAAATGGGCGGACAAACAGAAGACCTACATTTAGAGAGTCAACAGATGAATGTAAGTCTTGATACTCGTCTTTAACGTTAGGTGTAGTGATGTGTCAGTCGCGAACAAATCAGTTCAAAAGAACGACTCTTTAACGCGAACGAACTGACCTGATACCCCGTTTCACTTCTCTCACAGACCAGTCGCTGTGTTGTTCACTGTTTAGTTAACAGAGTGGTGAGTAGGACTGAGAGTCAGCCAATCCTATGCTGAGTCTAGGACACTGTCTTCGAATTTTAGCCAATGAGAAACAGGAAAGCATAGCAACCGTTGCCATAAAAAAAAAAACCATTTCATTTCCTTCGTGGCTCATTGTTCTCGTTTGTTCACTGATTCCTCTCCTGGCGTTCTCATTCAGTCAGTCACTCGTTCTTCGCCAGCAGGCTTTAGCTGTTTACTGTTGTGTTGTCTAAAAGTACACATAATCATGAAGTTGCGTGTATTTGCCTTGAACTACAGTGTTATGTTGACCGTTAGCATGATCGTTTGAGAACGAGGAGCTGAGAACTGTGTCATTACATGATTCACCGCTAAACGACGTTGTACCGGAAGCACGACTGAACGAACAAACAACATGAATGTTTCTTCCTGCCGAACTGACCGACAGAAACTGAATCTCGACATCGAATGATGAAATCCACCTCTAGTTAAGTGGCAAATATTTATTTTCTAAATAAGACACTAGGTAGTAAAGGAACATCTTAGATAGCAGAATACTTAATTGTCAAATCTTACTGCATGGTTAATTACATAAGAGATCATTCATGAGCTCCATTCTTGACCACGTGTGCTTCTTTCAAGGCTAAAATAAAATAATGTTGTTGTCCTTCATCACTATCAAGACTGCTAATTCAGTGATGTGTAGTCTCAAGACATGCTTAACAATCAACATGTAAGTGCAACATTAAAGCTATTAGTTTAATTTGACACAAAAACACCAACATAAACACACTTTTGCGGGGAAATAGATGTCAAAGGCTATTATACCCATCTGTCCACTGATATTACACTAAATTGCTGTGGCTTTAGCCCAGCCTGCCCTGCAATTACCCCCATTTGCTCTGGAGAGGGGCTCAGCTCAAAGTAAAAAAAGTGACACAATACTGAGTATGAATTCAACTTTGTTGCTGAAACATTCTAAAAGCATGTCATAAATGATGAGTCAGTAGTGCGCAATGCCTTTGTAGCTATACTTTTTCAGGAAAGTGCCACTACTATATTCCACAATAACGATTTTTTAAAATCAATTTGAATTCAAAGCCATGTCACCTTCTGGCATGTACGAATCCCATTTAATTAAAGCTGCAGATCACTTTGGCAACACTGTCGTGTGGATGCAAAGAAGGGCTGGAAACATCATTCGTACCCACAATTTGCACAAAATACAAAAAGGAATTATGACATTAGTGTTGAGTTGATGCAGTTAGTCAAAGGCGCGAGTCAAGATCAAGGCACGAGAAACGTAAAACAGCATGAAAAATGTTGGCTGTGACAAATAATCAAAGTTCCAGCAGCAAGCAAACAAAGAATTGGGTACCACAGAAAAGACTTAAAGGGTCATGATAATACCAAATAATCATTCCAGCAAGTGGCCATGCAGTAAATAAACCTAAATATTACCTTCACCCTAGCTAAATGACACTAATGTACAGTGGAAGGCTGGGCCTAAACCCCTGAGGACTGAGGTCGTTTACATGCAATTAGGCCTCTAGGCTAGTTAAAAGAACAAAAACACACTCATAAACACATCCATTCGATTCGGCCATGCATGACTGGTTGGTTGCACGTGCACACAAACACCCACACGGCTACATTGCATTGCCACAGTAACAGAATACAGTTGAGTCATTTGCTGTGACTGATGGACGAACAACAGCACAAACCACCGCTTTGATCGAGTCTCTGGTGTATTATATCCCACAATGCACTGGGGCCTTTCACTGTACCTGCGATAAGGGAATAACTGGACCAGCTGGATACCCTGGAACATTCAACAATTGAATAGCAGGGTTTGGTTGCCTAGCAACCGTGGCAGGCGCTGGTGATGATCTGGTAATTTTCAAAGTGCTTTTGTGTTATCTCGTTTTCTCACCCTTTTCTTGCCTTTTGTAGTTAAAATTCAGCACACAAAATCGAAGATGAACGTCTCAGAATTTGCACAGGGACTACGATGATACGCCAGTATCCACTGACCCAAGGGGTTGAATCAGTAGCCTACTGATGGCTATCTGTAAATAACGAGACAACTTTAAAAAGGACTTTAACGTTAATGCACTTATCTTGGACATGGCAAATGTGGGGTCTCTTAAGAGAAACGGAGCCGGCTGGCGACACTTGCGGGTTTGTTAAGAGACTACTGGGAGGACATTTGAATCTTTTACCCTGAATTCCCATTAATGTCAGACGGAGGTGGAGTCACCAGGTTATCTATGCGTCTCTTAGCCCATTTTGGATTTAATGTATTACACACCCATCCCCTGAGCCTAAGGTGAGGGAGCTGGCTCAAAATGTTAAATAAAATGAATACTCTATGACTGACAGATAAGGATATATAATATGTAAATATTTAAATGCATGCCTTCCCCCCCCAAAAAAAGAAGAAAAAAAAGAGCTACAGACAGGAAGTTGTCATCTGATTCTGCGAGTGAAGAGTTCAAGCACAGGTAATTCAAACAGTCATTAGAGAGGAGTGGGTTGGCTAAACAACATTTTATTCAAGAGGCTAATGGGCACCAGTTTTTGCAGTGTCGAGGGGCACACTTCAATGTGGTGATATTTTAGGAGTTTCTAAAAACAATGACCAGAATCACACTAATACAGAAATTCTGGGGTTTTCCTGACTCTGAATACTTACTTTCCCAACTGATTAAGTATTTTGAAGACAGAATTTAAATTAATCTGGATTGAATCTAGTTCTACTTATAACTGCTGTCCTTTCACTGAAACCACAGCATTAATCATCTTTATTCAACCTCTAGTTATGTCAGTCTCCCTACACAATGTCCTGACATTTTTCGCCCTTTGATAAGAATTAATTGCTTCACCCATGAACCGCTTGAGCCTACCTGGCTGCAAATAGGTTACAGAGTAAAAATCTGGTCCAGCAGGCAAGCAGCTTACTGTGCAACATGATCGTCAAAGAGCTTGCCACAAGCTGGCCTGTGATGCCAAGCTGAGCTGCTGCAAGTTAAATGAATAGCCTCAAAGATCCCTGACCCCGTCTGTTAGTCCCCTGCCTTCACCAGTGCACCTAACAGCAGGGTCAATATTGACAGTGGATCGCTATATTTATGACTGAGCATGCACTGAATACTAAAGATAAATTTGTTGCCACAGAGAGGGTAATTGCTTCAGTATCAGGCATAAATAGATTATTAATGGGTATTGCAATACAGGTCTATCACTTTATGGTCACCAATAAGTAGGTCTTCATAGATAATGTTCATGTTACCTGCACTGCCATAAAAGCTGGGACCATAAAAAAATGGTTTGCAATCAGACAAATCACCTGATAGGATGATAAGACAAACTGTTCAGACAGCTATGATCGGGATCCCAAGCACTTAAGCACACACTTAATAGACCATATTCAAACAGTGGCCATTTTCCTCTTATACACACTCAAGATGGGAAGATCAGTGTTGTACAGTAATGTTGCGTTCTAGGTTGTAAATCCTAAAAGTATAGATAATCTGACTAGCTGTCATCATCTCATTGCTTCCTGATTGATCAACAATTGCAAAGACGATGGATATTTGAATCCAGAGGCACATACATCATATTTTAAGGTGAAACAACTGGTTTGATAAGCTCTTAGCAGTCAATCACATTCTAGCTAATGTTGCTGTTTGATGCGATACTTTTAGGAAAGGCATTAATCCATTTAGAAATATCAACACACATCTTCGGGACATTTGTAAACCTGGAAGTGAATACACCGGATGTAACGGTAGGAAGTTGTTGCATGCTAACGTTAGCTAACAAGTTATCAAATATGTTGTTTTACTTTGAAATATGGCCGAATGTGCCTCCAGACTTTCACTATACATTATCTTTTCGGCTGCATGACAAAACATTTTCAGAATAACTAGAATAATAGAAACTGAGTGAATATCGCCTATGATTATTATTCCAAAAACATATTTCAAAATAGATATTTATTCTATTTATCTTACATTATGTGACATGTTTATTATTCTAAACTTTTTCTGAAGTTTTCTCTGTCACATTTCAAAGAAGCAATTACGAACAAGTGAATATCTACTGAAAGTAAGGAAGACAGTTTTAAAATGTTCTGAATTCCAACTCAACATTTGAAAATCCTGTTTGACATGTCAGACTGGAGCACAATTTACAATGAATGCCCTGTCAGATAGAAGCATTTAGATGACATGTGGATGACAAGTGTATGACAAGTGTCTGACAGGCCTATTTGTTATAAGAACATGACAGGAAAAAGGAGTGAAATAAAAAATCTTCAAAGACTAGGATGACACTGACACAGTTGTCTGACATGGTCACAGTATGTCAAGCAGGGAACATAACATTACGTCTAAAATGGATTAATTTAAGGTGAAATGCAGATGCAGAGCTCCACTTCCCAAAAAAGGATGATTTATGTCAAAGGGGGATTTGGGTGAGGTTAATTGATTGAGATGTGACAATTCAGTTTCATAAATAGGCAGTTCATAATAAATGTCTTTAGGCTACACACATATGTCTAATACTCAATTAAAAAGGCTGCTTTAAACTGTGTCCTTGTTAATAAGTAAAGCAATTATTTCTGTGTCTGTGAGAGTCTTCAGGGGCTGTTTATGTTCATAACTTTCCTCAGGCCTTGTTAACTGAAGTGTGTCAGGTACATCCTGGAGGATCGTGATACCATAGGATCTAATTCTCCCTTTCAACTTCTCATGTCATTCCTCCTCTCTCTTTCCTATCATTCCTGCAACTCCTTACTGTACGCAGAAAGAAAATGCCACAAAAAAGCAATCTTAGAAATTCACCTGGGGTGTGAAAAAACACTTCAGTTCCTCAGTCCAAATACAGCCTGGCTCTCTAAATCCTGTTAAACAACAGTTTCATCCTGTCCGCCTCCCAAAAAAAATACACACAACCTATGCAGACAATTCTGGGTGCACAAAGGTTGAAGCAGACAGTTCGATATTAAAGCCAACCAATTATGTTTCCATCTCATGATAGGACTCTCTGTGCAGAGCTGCATTATCATTCATGTCACTGCCGTCTACATCACAACTCCAGCAGACGTCACACAGACACACTTTTTGGCAGCATCACTGCTGTTAGAGCGACGAGCCTAATCATCCTTGCAGAAAGAAATTGGGCAATTTCAATTATACCTTAGCATGAATTCTCTTTAATTTATTTAAAATTTAATTGACATTCATCATGGTCATTGTCACAACACATGCACTCAATTGGGCATGATGCAAAATAGCTGAATTTAGTGGATACTTTGGTGTGGAAGTCTGCAGAGTACCTGTTGTCATTAATGCCTGTGCTATTTACTGCTATAAACCATATTTTAGTAATTAATCGACCGTAACAGTCTAAAATAGCTATATAGTGAGAGAATTTATTCTCTCCATTTGGTCCCAGACATTTCTAATCAACAGCACGCTAAATCTCCGGTCCAGCAACCATGGAATAATTGAAAATGTGCTTTGTGGAACCCCGTTAGATTTATGAGAGACCCTTCGCTACCGATTTATTTTCAGAATGCGCCTGTGTTTTATGGTTTTCACTCACACGCAGTTTTTCACCCTGCTGCTCTCTGAATCAAACGGTGCCTATATGTGAGGTGTGAAGCTGTTTGTGTGTTGGAGGGGTGGAGAGGGAGACTGAGACACACACACACACACACACACACACAAACACACGCGCGCACAGAGGGAGGAGATCACACATCAAGACCATCAAATGCTATAGACAGTTGGGTAACCACAGAGATAAGATAAAACTCGGTATGACACAAACAGCACAGAGATAACAGGACAGTCTAACCTCTTCTTTGATTACAGAGACGGATGTTACAACTTCTTATCTTTCAATAATATCTGAGGTCCTAGAGTCATATATAGAGGAAAATAAACCATTCGCAATTCAACGTGATCTTTTCAGCCCACGGCTACAAAACACCTTTCTCAACTCACATTTCTGCTTTCTACCATGACTCCTTTGACTGTGGTTTGATACTGTAACATCTATTTGGAATGATGATGTGTTTGGTTGCTTGACTGAAAATAGGATTTTTTTTAGGGGACTGCTGGTTGGTTACTTTTCTTAAAAATCTACCGCTATAAAAATGTTTTCCAACAGGTTACTTGTAGATGTAGGTGGTGGTGATTTTAGTCAAATGAAACACAAATGCAGACTTGGGCTCACTACATATCAGTTCTAGGAGGTGCTAGATTTTAAGAATGGCTTTATTTTTTCAAGTTGTTTATATCGAATGTATGGAGTAATTTTTAGTCAGTTGATACTATGTTGAGTTTAGATTTTTACATGAATTATATTTTGCCTAGAGGGTCCATTTTAGTAGTGGAGGCTTAATAAATAAATACAACATAATGCATGAAATCCATTAAAAGCAAGCTGTAGTGTAGAATCTGAGATGGCAGCTCCTGAGTCTGATTGAAATGTGTCAGTAGGCATGTTCCAGACATATATCAGGATGACAAGCAAATCATTGTGTTGCTGGAAGTGCATACCTCAACAATGGTGGTTTTGGCTGCTTTGCACATTGGTTGGTTGAAGTTTCTGGCTGTTTTTCTAACAGGAGAGAGCAAGACAGAGCTGACATTAAAAACCAGGAGGTAAGGACAATTACTGTAAAGAGAAAAGCAAGCAAACTCAGACACTCCTACTGTAATATCCAACGTTAAAGTGCTACATTACTGCAAGACACTGCTCCCTTGTGGAGAAAGATTTTATTGCACTGCCTAACTTCAATACTTCACAAACAACAGGTTGGTGCAAATTAATTGCTAGTGCTAGATAGCGGGTCTATACTTAATTTAAAGTGTTTTATAAACAGTGGGGATAGCAACAAACTGGTGTAATTAGTAGTCTGTAATGGAGAGTCTTCAAACTTTGTGCAGCATCAATGTATATTTTGGCCTGAAACTTAATTAGCACTCACGACTGATTATCCCAACCCTATCCTAAAATAAGTGTGCTGTATTTTGAGATAAAGAAGCGGATGTGAATGATATCACAGGACAAACAAAATAAAACCCTGTTGCTAATCCAGATATACTGATTATAGTCAGTTCATACAGTGCAGCGTTCAAAGATCTTATCAAGAGCAAGGTCAAGGTCAAACTAAGTGAATGCCCATTATAAGATCATCTGAAACTGCTACTGCTTCACTATCACCACATGACACCAGCAGCATGTGCTGATTGTTGTGCAAACACGTCCAAGGTGATTAAGACTAGTCTAATGTGCTTTGAGGCAGAGAGAGGCTGAATCCGTTACAAGATAAATATTGGCAGTGACATAATACAACAGGTCCGTACTAACGATGTGGGTCAACACAATCGAAAGGGCTTGCTTTCACTTCATTTACCTGAAAACAATGTTTCCAGCTCTGTCAGCTTTCCATGCCTTGATCAGTGCATAGTCTCCTGTGATGGCTTCTTCCATGATGTAGTGCCTGCCATTGAACTCCTTTACCTATGCACAACAGCAACACATCAAAATCAGCCCAAATCAAATCGATTAAAATCAGTTTTATTTCTGAAGCCTAAAATCACAATCACATTGCCTCAGTGGGCTTTACAATCTGTACAGTGAACAACACCCTCTGTCCTTGGACCCTTGATTAGAGAGGCCAAATTGCCACATTGAAACCAAAAAAAAACTTTTAACAGGGAAAAATAAATAAATACATGAATCCAGACGTACGCCATTTTATCCACTACAGAGAATCACAGCAAGACAAACATTCATGATAACACATTATGTCTTCTACATTCCACCTGAGAGTGGCATTATACGTATAAATATGAGGAACCTTAAAAACCAGTCAAACACGTTGCAATTTCTTTTTGAAAACATTGACATGAGTTTGTGCAGTGCTTCTTACTGCATACATTGACATTACGAATGTGAACCCATTGCAGGGGTCCGCCCTCTTTAAATGTCTTTTCATAATGCACGGTAATTTGTTCAAACCTGCACTTTATTTATCTTCCGCTGTATAGAGAAGCTGGCCTTCACTTCTAGCAAGAACTGAGAAAGCCCACAGCCGAGCTCTTGGAAAGCCTATTATGGTGGGTTCAACACCACTGTCATTTACTGCACCCAAGTTCGAATGCAGCTCTAAACCCAGTAAACAAACTCTCGGGGTTAGTGGCCATGTTCTGTAAAAATATCTGAAGTTCTCCCACGGAAAATACTGACTTCATTATTGGCTTGGTGGTACAACCACAACAGGGATGACAGCACCCTCACCTCTCTCTTCTCACTTGCAATAGAAATGCTGCCATCTTTGTTGTACTTAATAGGAGAGCCTCCCTCTTGGATCAGTGTGCCGTAGCCGGTGGCTGTGAAGAAGGCTGGAATCCCAGCACCCCCAGCCCTGATCCTCTCGGCAAGAGTACCCTGCGGGGGAGAAAGGGACAGATTAAAAGATGAGTATAACAGATTTAAGTCCACTGCAAACCTTTGTTAACGTTCTTAAATATATTCTTTCTTAACAAGTGGCTGTTGTAATTCAACATATAATTTCTACATGATGAATGTTTATTTTCATATGCAAGTAAATATATTTTTTTATTTGTCTGGAAATTCACTTGTAAACCTATTTCATGCATTATCTGACCAACCTGTGGTGTCAGTTCCACTTCCAACTCCCCTGCCAGGTACTGTCGCTCAAACTCTGCATTCTCCCCGACATATGAAGAGATCATCCTCTTGATCTGCTTAGTCTGGAGCAGCAGGCCCAAGCCAAAGTTATCCACTCTGAAAAACACACAGACACAGCCACACAGTATTATGACAAATACCAGTACAGAGAAGTGTGGCATTTTTTAAAGTTACATTTTCATAGTTTACTAATGAATGATTTGCAAGGGTTTTTAAGACAATAAGGAAAAGAATCCCAGTCAGCCTCGTTTTAATGCAGACTATCACACTGACAAAGGGGGAAAACGTTAATGTTTGGATGTGCAAAGCTGATATATAGCTGCCAAAGGTGTCTCTGCCACAAACTGTCTTGAATGTTGCAATCAATAATTCTGTGTTTCATATTTGTAATCATTTAAGATCATGTGTACAGATTTGCTGTCACAAAATTCACCAAGTACACCGTGATTCACTCTTTTTTCCTATCAATTTGTAAAACAGGTTACGTCATCATAAATCCCCAGCGGTTGTATTTAAGGTTGTAACTGGGTAACACTGATACAGCTCCTTTTTGTGATCTTCAGACAGGCAAAGCACAGGACACCTGCAGCGTATCCACATTATTGGTGTAGCTACTATGACAGTCTATGTTTATCACCTGGGATTAAGATTTAATGAAGCTGTGAAGCTGGTTATTTTTCTCCCAAATCTGGTTCCTTTTTCCAACCGAAGAAAGTTATTGTGTTACTAGGGTAGTTGAAATAGTCATAAAAAATGGCTACAAGGGGACTGACTTTGTGCAGCTGGTCAGTTGTTAACCTATTAAGGCATAGTAATCATAAAACTTTGAAACAGTTTTATACGTTTTATAAACAGCGTATTGTCTTGTATTATGTTCATCATCTTGTCTTTTCCACCCTGCTGGATTATAAGCAATATTACTCTGAGAACACAGTGTAACCACATGTAGAGTGCAGTTTTCCAAAAAGACAAGCCTGTATTAAGCATTGTGACAAAAAGGTACCAAATTACACACAATTCAAACAATTCAGCAATTATAGTTGGCACCTGCAAATCTTTAAGTTTGCCATCTTTATTATCTGCAAACACTTGAAGGAAACTGTAATGCTCATTAACTTGGTCTCAAGTCTGGGTTGCAGCTGCTCAACAATGTACACATTTAAAACCTGAACAAACCATAATTATTTGACAGTAAGAATAACTAATTCCTGAACTCAGTGTTGTGAATGCTCCTGTCTTACTTTCTGTGACCAAGGAAAGTTATTGTTTTACCAGGGCCGTTGACATAGTCATAAAATGGGCCATTAGCTACTGGAAGCCTGACTTTGTGTGGCTGGTCAGTTATAACAAACAAAGTAATTGTATTTTAGAAAACACATAAAACTATTTTAAACAGGGTATTGTCTTGTGATACAAAATCAAAAGTAAAGTAAGTAAAGTCAAATCAAACCTCTCACCGTTTCATATTTTACACCCTGTCAGATTACACAAAATATTCAAAGAACACAGTGTAATCAAATTTGGTCTACTTCAAAGATCAACCTAAGGAATAAAAAGATGTTCAGTGTATGTTAATGTCTGAGTATGTGTTGAATCAGAGCCAAGAAGAAAAGCTGATTTTTGCAAAGGGTGGGATCTCCTCCTTTTCTGTATTCCACAGAGCTATCAGTGCTTTGTCCTTAACCCTAAACTCAGGTCAGCTGACAAGATATCTAGGTCATCCTTGTTGAGAACACCAAAAACAGATGACTGTGACAAGCACCCTGATACAACACATAAGTGAAGTCTTTGCAAAACGGTTAGGCAAGTTTAGTTGTGGTTTTAACGCTATACTTTTTTACTACTATGTATGCATTTGTGTTTGATTAATAAATACGTGTCAGCTTCAAGAATGGCATCAAGTGGGTGGACACTATCAGTAGCACAAATATTCACATATCAGAAGTGTTGCCAACAGTTTCTTAAACACAAATGTCTTTCATACTGAATCTATTCCTTTAAGCAGCTGATTAAAGAATCGGTATAGAGCTGCAGGGGATGCTGTTTTGCCAGAGCACAGATTTATATCTACCATCTCATATTACAGAGCACAAAGAGCCCACTGTAACAGTGCTCTACAAAGTCGAAAACTTGTGTTTCCCTCGACTCACTCAATGCGAGTGGTGAGACACAACATCCAGCATGACATTACTTATGACGCCACAAAAACGAAAAACAGATCTTCATCACTACATGAGGACAATGTGCAACTAACCATATTCTAAGTTTTTGGGTTTTTTTCCAAATTACACTTGCCACACAATGTTTGTTTTACAGTACAAACGATGTATGCAATCTCAATGGATGAGTGGGATTCACTTTTACCTTTATTCAAACAAACATTCACTCTTTGGACTGGTCCAAACCATCAAAAACATTCCACTTTTACTGTATATGCATCATGGGAGATGATTGAGAAAGAGAACTCGTATTTTAACATTCACTTTTTTTTCTTTGCAGTATTACGTACCTGCAGTAAGACTGAGATCAGCAGAATTGTCTTTAACTTAAATTTCTCTGTAATGTAAGTTATTTACATACTTATCTGGTCACGTTTCAATAAAGAAGATTTAACTAACAAACAATCTACTCAGGCATATAAGAAGACACAGTCAGGAAAAGGGGAGTTTTCAGCTTTAGGAGTCTTCTCTCTAAAATTAAATGTTACATAACTACTTCTTTCCCCTTCTAGCCCTCTTCCCTCTTCCCCACAGAGCGAGGACATGTAAACACAATTCAGTTGTGGGCAAGAAAATGGTGAGTATACTATATCAAGGCCTAGTAGCTTTTATAAAAACAAGCCTATTCAATGACAGTCATGTGGAACGCACTGCTGATGCCAATCTAACTCAATGTTCAGCTTCCCTCTCCTTATTGCAATAGAAGCCAGATGCCTGTCTCTGTCAATAAGCCCCAGTCAAACCGGTATTCAAATAGAAATGGAAGAAAAGTGTGTGCTTCAGGGTAGTCTACATACTTAACTTCCCACTGAATCAACATGTAGTCTCAATGTCATATGCAAGAAGCATAATACTGTTAGAACTTGCTAAAAAATGCTCAGAAACTACTCAAAAGAGAAATTAAGGCCATCAGCAAGTTGTTACAATCTTTCCCAACAACTGATATGTCTGCAGAGTGAAATTAATAAGAAGACTAATGATTGTACAGATGGATGGTCTGGCTCAAGCAAATAGTGAATGCATGTCCTGCAAATCAGTTTTCACCACAAATCAAAGTCCACGAGAAGAGTCTGGTCACCTCTGTCAGGCCCACTAGCGTACCACATCGGGGGGGTGAACAGAGACATGTATGAAAAACAGTCTGCGCAGAGACTTTGATGCCAGTTTGACCGTCCTACTTTTAGACATTACATTTACAGTGGATTTGCGTTATGTGCAGAGTGCAGGTTTCCAAAAAAACACTTAAGAGTCTATATTAAGCTTAATGGGGG
>CAEMYA010000092.1:1131415-1147310 GCA_903131615.1 Diplodus sargus
GGGAGATAAATAAAATTAACAAAGTTCAGCAATTACAGCTGCACTGGCAACATACACTGAGGTTTGTATGGTGTTGAAATATGTATCATTTTGTGTTATGGAAGTCAGAGAAGAAACGCGTTATGTAGGAATATCTTTTAATATTTCAGTAGATAAGATCAGGTTTCGGTCACCTTCTTCAGTGTCAGTGTTGCCATGTCAACAAATCAGTTAAAACTATGTTGACTCTTTCCAAATCCACAAGCAATACATTGCTAGTGAATGGATTTTTTTCCTTTGACGAAATATATATAGAGAAAAGTACTCTCCAGTGTTACATGGTCATACAACTGGTCTTAATTCTATATCATATAAACATGCAAAACATACAATTTGTGTTACCTTGAAAACATAATTATTTTCCTTAAATTATTATTCTGATTCAGATTTTTCCTAAAATACTGAGCCATGAAGGCATTTTAGCAGAATAAATTATTTCATCTCTAGTTTAAGATAAGATATAATACATAATAAATACAACTGAAGTCAGCACCTGTTTGCCATGTGCGAGAGGGGAAAACTCAGAAAGCATTTTTAAAGTCTAACCCACTGACAGGGACACAACTTTTCCTTGTGCAACCAACTTTGATAACCTATCAGAAGCTAGCATCTGGCCAACTCTTTAGGTCAACAACGCTGGTTTGAATGTACAGCAACAAGGTCACAAACATATGAATTTAAAGTGACAAACTCATTTGGGTGTCCAACTCAAACTCCCTGTTCACTACACAGAGGGGAGTGACAGGGGCCAGGGGAGAGTCATTCACTCACTGACTCTTGTATTAAATAGCCCATGCTATCATTTATTTACAGGCAATTCGCAAAACTTTAATGTTTACATGTGGGGAAAGATTAAGAATGTAACAGACTGCAAAATGAGGGACCTTGTGATCTTTTATGTACAATGAAGCAGAAACAATAACAATGTCCAACTTTCTTTGCATCACGCACATTGAGAATTTCGTAGTTCAGGTAGCACCAATATGCAGCCTCTAAAAGTGGTGAAAGAGACCTTACATATATGAGATTGAATAGCAACTGGAGTCAGAATGAACTTCATTTTCCTTTTTCAACGTAACATCTTTATAAACACATCTACTACTGAAAAACAAGTTGGGAATTCGGAGTGGTGGTGATGGCATTAACTTAGTAATAATATCACACACCACCATGGAATTAACTGCATGATCTGAGTATGCAGGCACCTGCCTCTGTGCGAAGCAGGCATGTATAGTACACACATGCTTCTACACACACACTTACCCTGCATTGTTGCTGACTGCAGTGAGACCCTTCACGCCGGTCTTCAATAAACTGTTGATAAGATTCTCTGGGATACCACATAATCCAAAGCCTGTGCAAGAACGCCAAAAAAGAAAGTTATTTTCCATAAACAAATAAAAATGTTTATGTGATACATGGCAATTTTAAGGTGGAAAAATATAACGACCATCTATTACAAATCACGCAGAAAAACATCTAATAGTATGGTAAGGCATGGATAAAAGGCCAGGTAATTCTAGTTGTATGTGTTGAGCATGTTATTCAACATTTCTAATATTACACTGACTCAGTGTAATATTAGAAATGTTGAATGTAGATTTCTATCGGTCTGTGTTTTCCCCCTCAGACTGAAGGGTGACACAGTGGAAAATGTTTAACAATGTCACTCCGAACTTGACTATAAATAAGAGCTGTGGAATTTGTGAGTGCTCTCGGAGTGTATGCTAATCAACCACCATGCTAGACTGAAGTCAAGCTCACTTTGCTGTAAAGCGGTCATTGTACATACATTGTTGAACATCTTTTCGCACTTGTTGTCAGTCAACAGAACTTGCACGCAAGTAAAAACTGAGGTAATTAGCCAGCAATGTCCTGAAGGTGTGCACTGTATGTCTTACCTCCCACCAGGACGGTAGCTCCATTTGGGATATCTTTGACTGCATCAGTAGGATCTGAGTAAAACTGTGAGCTTCTCTGGCTGGAGGTAGAAAAGTAACAGCCGCAGGTCTGTAAAAAGCAGAGGAAGAGGTCAATTAAACTAACACAAAACATCCATGTGTAGGGGAAACTCATAGACAGTAAATCTGGATAAAAGCACATCAGTATAATGCTTGAAAATGACCAGATGCCTGAGGGCAGCTAATATGTAGGTACAGTTCCAATGGCCGGTCCTGTTTACTCAATTGAGGAGGGGAAAGATTAGCAGAACCGCTGGACAAATCCTACAACAAAGGAGCAGAGATTCCGGGCAGCACATAGGCAAGACTCCCAACACAACAGAGTTAGCTCAAATCTGAGGATTTAAAATCCTCTGCGTCAACACTGTTCTATTCAAATGTAATCTATAGTGATGAGACCACTTTTTTTAAATTATTTTGACGGATATTTTGTTGTGTCTTGCTATCATATCCCAGAGAGTAGCTACAAAGAACCGGAACCACAAGGTATTTCCCAGCACCCATTATATTCCCTCTTCAGTTATATGGTGCTGATTCTATCTGTATTGCAATTGTATTGTAAATCTGTAATACTGACATTTTAAATGACTTATTTGTGATTTCTGCTTTTAAAATGCTGCATTATTTATACCACTGTTAGCCAGACTTAAAGAAGGAAACTCCACACTTTTTCCTTTTACGGCAAATAAAGGTAACACATATCCCTTTGTGTGCAATATTGTTTGAACATTAACCTGTCTGTTCTGTATTAAAACAAGAAGAGCAGCATCAAGTCATGATCACTTTAGTAAAAGTCAGTTTTTTACTGTCATCCAAATGCTTTACAGCTGGTCTAAAGGTTCGAGTTATTATATCAACCGCAGTATAACATCTTGAGTTCACAGGCGCTCAATCAGACAATACAACCAGTTTTTTTTTTATGATGGCCATCTATAAACACACAGTATCTTTGTCTTCCCTAATCAGACTTCAAGGAAAATATCATCATGTTCTGAGGCCATGTCACATATCTTTAAATACGTATACATTTCACCTCTCCACCAAACTGGCACTGATGCTTTCCTACCATTACAGGAATAGAAATCCTCAAGAGTGCATGTTCCCATGACCAGCTAATTTTGCTCTGATCTCAGACATCACGCTGATTTCTCAAGTCAAACCATTCATAGCCGTGACTACCTTGTGCAGACTAATGGCAGTGACAAAGATGAAACATAATGTAAATACTGTAATGTGTTTGCATGTAAAGCTGTGATGGTAGGGGTGGATTATCCAAGCGTTGATCATATCTCCTACAACACAACACATAACCTACACACTGACACCGACTGATCAACTGTGCTGAATGTCAAACTGAAGTCACTGAGCCATGCAATCACACATTAGCGTTAAGTAATGAAATTTACATTACTGGCATCACTGAAAGTTATCACCAGCTTGAAATATGGCTGTTTAAAAAAATAAAGAGAATCCCCGCTAGTTTAGGTCTTCGGGTAAGTTATATCATGCAGCAGCCTGAGGTCACACCATGAAATATTCGACAAGTAAACTGTGGAGCTAAATTGACCTAAATTCACTTTATTCTAAAATGTTGGACCACAAAGGGAAGGCACCATCATTATATCGTGACCTTTTAATCTTGCCCAGTCATTTTGCAACCATCTCCTCTCAACCCAGTCATTTATTAAACTAATTAGCGCTACCGTTTGCATACCGACCTTGCTCAATTGTTGACGAGCGACGTTAAATTTTGCTCTGCCGGCACCTGAGAGGTTTCTGAAGAGGAAATTCTCCGCTCTGCACAATGCTTTGAGGGCCGCCATGTTTTGGAGCTTAAACACACACTCTAGCACACTGGGGGTGCGTATGAGAATAGACGAGGTGCACAGAGTGGAAACTGGAGTGAAAGCTCCAGCTGGTGGACGGAAGGTGATGCAGTGCTGCTAGCTTAGCGCGGCTAGCACACACACACACACACACACACACACACACACACACACACACACACCGAAAAGCTAACCGCTGCGATGACATTGGTTGGCGACTCTCTCAATGGGCCGGGCTAGCAGGGGTGGAAACAAGAGAGGCTCGGCATGCTAATTTGAATTTAACCCTTCCGTCACCACCGCACAATTTGTCAAATCTCGACGTTATTTCAAACTCTCAAGTGTGAAAAAGGCGAATGTGGTAAATCAATGGCGGCGATTAGCTAGATTAGACGTTTTAATAGCGCGCGCACGCACACACACGTTGATATTTTGGCAACGGGGATGACATTCTATGAGCACGTGAGTAATCCCTGGCTCACGTGACGAATACTTTTAGTCATGGCCGACGAGTACAGGCGACAAGGTTTCGAGTTGGAGAGAAGGATATTTGAGTTAGACATCAAGTGTTCTAGTCTCAGAGCCGAAAAGCAAGGTACCGACCGGACGTTGTGACTTTTCCTCTGTGTTATGGCCGCTCTTGGCACTTCGCGTGCATGGCTAACGTGTTTCTTCAGTTTGTTAGCCAAATAGCAAGCTAGCTAACGTTATCTCGCGTAGCTTGCAACCACAACAACAGCTGCTGTCTGATGTAATGTTGCACGTTGGCAAAAATGAAAAATGCATTTACTCGTAGTTAACTAATAAATCGGTGAAATGTGACCTTAGTGTCTTGACGGGTGATTGTTTTCGACCAGCTGGATGCTCGAGTTAATGGCTAGCTTAAGTTCGCTAACGTTAGCTAAAATGTATTATTGTTGACAAACGTCAAGCTGGTCATGAGACATGATTTTGCCTACGTTTAATCGAGAGTTGAGAGTTAGTTGTCGAAGCAGCGTTGCCATAATTGTATGCTGAATTGTACCTTTCACTTGTGTCGTTACGTTTCAACGTAATCAGACGCTTGTAAATAATAGTCAGGTAGCTAGTTATTGCCATTGACTGTAATTTATGTCATGTTGTTCATTGCGTAGTCTGGTTAACGTTTAATGGGTAGTTGAATTGTTTTGCTTTAACATTGTGTGTCACGTTAATAATAAATAATCAGCCATCAGCAACAGTACTTTCCTTGAGTCTATGTTAACATATCGTTCTTCCATAGATGATGACTATTTGCAGAATGCGTCCGCCATACTAGACAAGTTGAAAAGCTATTACAGGCAAGGAGGGGAGAGTAGTAACCTTTCCAAGGTGCTCCAGGATTACACACAGGTACGTCATTACATCAAACTTAATTAAATGTTTAGAGCTGCAATTAATGATTATTTTCATTTCTGTTTGATGTCGTACTCCCTTTTTAAATTAATCTTTAAGTTTATACAAAATCAGAAGATGGTGTAAAATGCCCATCTTTATTTCACTGTAGTCACGATGATCCTCAAATTGCTTGGTGCATCAATACAGGAGTCAAACGTATTCAATCTTGTATCCTTAAATGACATGGGGGAAAGCATTCTTAAATTTGAGATTGCGTAACCAGGATAGGTTTGAAAGCTAGATAAATTAGATAAGTAATTAATCGGCTACCACGTTTCCTGTGGTTTACGTGGGATATCCTTGTTCCCCTCCGCCAGGGAACAAATGCGTATAGTGTGATCTTATCTAACTAGGTACCAAGCCTTAAGGGATGTTAAGTCAGTTGGAAAAAACTGTGAAAAGGCTCAGCAAAGTTTTTAGCATCTGGATAAACTGGTTGCTCATGAACACTGAAGTTAATTCAGTGTTAGAGTGGGTACTTGGATCTAAAACTTGATTTAAGAAAGGTTTTAAAAAAGACCTTTGGTGATGAGCTCACAGCTGTGGTTACCTCTTAATGGAAGGTATATGATCCGTTTTACTACTGAGTTGATCAACCTCATCAATGAGTATCTTGATAAAGTCATTTTGTGAAAAGAGAAGGCTATTTGCCTCTGACAAATTTAAGAGATTTTTGTGATGGTAATTTTCTTGCATATTTTATTCAACTTTTTGGTGCTGTTTTTTATTTGTTTCTCATCATTTAGGTGATCCTAGACATCACGTTTTATGAAGAGAATAAACTGGTGGACCAGGAGTTCCCTGAGGACTGTTCACCATTTAAAATCCAGCAGCTGCTGCAAGACCTGACTGAGCCAGAAGTCTTGGCGGGGAGGCTAGCACCAGCACAAGAAGTGTGTATATGTGTATATCCAAACTTTTCTTAAACTCTCATTTTACGTCATGTGTGCTTGTCATGAATGAAGATGAGGGAGAACATCACTAAGTTTTGTGCAATTTATAGCTCAGTATCTGAGGGTAAAAAGTTGGGTAATAATATTGAAGAGATAAATGTATATAACCAAATCCATTTACTTTCATGTCATAGTTTTGCAGCCTCATTCATGTCTTGTGGTCCATGATAGGTGCAGTCTGTGTTGGGCCTTGAGCTGTTGGAATGCCTCTATTGGAGACGTGGAGCGCTGCTGTACATGTACTGTCACACCCTTCATCAGCGAAAACAGTGGATTAAGAAAAACAAGGACACATTCCTTAAGGTACCACACTATAAAAAGAATAAAAGTAGTTCAGTTAAGTATAGTTGTGAGCTAGACTGATTCTGCCGGGTACATTTACTTTGTTTTGGTGAAAACAGTAGTTTAGTATCCTTTTGTTTTTTGGACATGCACTGTTATTAAGTGCTCATCTGACTCATCAGATTTTATTTTCATTCAGTGTATTCAGGAGGGGGTGCGCTACCTTATGAGGATGCTGCAGGTGAGAAACTCTGTGAAGCTCAACGATGGGGTGGTGCTCCATGACACTGCTACAGCAAGCTTCCTATCTGAAGGTAAATCCGTTACTTCACTTGTCTTCAGTTGGAGACAATTCTTAGCTGGGCTGGTCTTACTCACGACTTGATTATGCTTTTATCCAGGCATCTTCTCAGACACACACCTGTTGACAATGATGTACATCGGGGAAATGTGTTTCTGGGCAGTCAAGTACGAGGACTGCAGCGCTGACACAATGGATCGCAAAGAAGATCGGCTCCAGTTTCGGGACATTGGCACGCAGATCCTCAACAAATATGTGCTTGCCTGTGAGGGCCCACTGCAGGGCCAGGGCTGGAACACAGAGAATGCCAAGGAAATCCTTAGTATTTTACAGTGAACCAAGCTGCTCCTGTGTTGAAGTTGCCCTCAGGCACAGATCTAAGTTCAGTATTCAAATGTGTGTCAACCCCCAAATAAAAATGGAGTCCATCAGGTGGGGTGTAATGTTGTGGAAGGTTAAGGGGAGGCACAGGGAGAAAGTGTATGTGAAGAAGAGTCTTTGGATCAGTGTCTACAGGCAACCTCATCTCATGCCAAATGGCCCAGGCCAAAGCAGGTGGAGGAGAGGTCAGAAAGTATAAGATAGGTTGTGTTGGCAGTGACTGCAGAGGGAAGCTGTTGAATAATTTTTTGCCCTGTCCTGCTTAAAAAGCAGATGTCATCTTGATTCCAGACTGTTGACTGGGGCACTTATTTTTGCTCTGAGAATGTGTTATAATAACATTAATATGAATATAAAAAGGTTATTAATAAATTTGACCTTTTTTTTTTCATTTTTTAAGATTGTTACAAGTTTGAAGATAATCCAGCTGGAAGGGAGACATTGCACAGTAACATTTTATTTATTGTTTTGTTGCCATTTTGTTATGCTTTTAATATTTATAATTGCATATACATTATATATGTACGTGTGTATAAAACATATACACACTAAAGGCAAAGAAAGGTGTTCAAAAAACAGTTTGACAATGCTGTATTCATGACCATTTAAACTTTGTTCAGATTTGCTCATACCAGCTTTATAACGCACCACTTGTATTCTCATCTATTGAAAGTTCCATTTTTTTTTCTGCCACTTAAATAATCTTGATAGTATAACTATGACTAGAGAATCTGTGTTGTCTGGACGAAAATTATTTTCTTTTCTTCTTTTTTTTATGTCCTCGTTGACAATAAACACACGCGTTGTTTTAAGAAAAACACGTTTGCTTTGCATTATGCCTGAGAACTTGCTGTGCACATTCTTGGGAGGACTACGATACCCACAATGCCGCGCTACCGGCCAGCAACAAGGAAGTGTGACGGAGACAGGGAAACGTCAACTTTGTTGTCATGTCGCGCTCGGTCTCACAGTAACGTTACAGTATTTCACCAGCTACAATCTGACCAGCATGGAAGGAGAGAACCAACAGCTCAACGAGTCCGTAGTTATCCGCAGCCTGAGGCGGTTCAGAGACAGATACTTTACAAATAGTCGGACAGTTTTCAAAGATGACTCGAAGTCAGTTGAGTCCACGGGAGAAGAACCGCAACCGGGATTTCTGGATAGCTTACCGGTGAGCAGAAGAACCTAACTGGTTTTCTCTTATCCAACTGTCATAAAAGTTAGGGTAACAGCTCTTTTCAAAAGTTGGTTAGACATTAAAGATATGTCAGGCAATAACAGGCTGGAACGAAACATAGTCTTTAACTCAATCCCTGGTAACTTCCTGCTATCCAGTGATGCAATCTACCTAATTACATTTACTCGAGTACTGTACTTAAGTACGATTTTGATGTACTTTTTCTTTACTTCAGTCTTTCCCTTTTCCTGCTACTTTAAACTTCCACTGCATTTTATTTTGAAAAGCAAAGATTATACGTTGTACTTGTACTGCATTTATTTTGGCAACTTGAGTTTGGCCCACCTAGAGTCCTAAAGAGACTCTCTTTAGGACTCTAGGCCCACCAGTTACTTTGCAGATTGCATTCAGCTGAACATCATATGTATGATTTATCCCTACTTTAACATTATGATCCCAGGTACTAAATGATTGAACTCAAGTACTTTTCTTGTGGGAGAATTTTAACCAAAGTTATGTTTTAGCACGTAATCTTTCCTTTTTATCTTTTATCCCATTACATTTATAAACACAGCCTACTCTATCAGAGTCTGATATTAAATAAAACGGATCACCTTTTAACATATGTTGTATTACAACTACCCCAATTTCGAACGTCTGTATAGTATATAATTTACACATAATGTAGCCTATGTTGTTTCTGTTTTTTTTCTTTCCTTTTTTTTAACTTTTGATAATCTAAGTAAATATTACGCTCATATTATGTACATTTCTTAAGTATGTTATAAAACTGCGATTAAAAAAAAAAAAAGGCTGTGTCAAGCAGATCATTTGCCAATCTTTTGTGAAGTATAATCAATTGAAAAGAGTATAATGACAAACTGTTAAATGTTTTACTTTATCAACTTAATTGATTTTTTTTAATAGATATATGCTTATTATGAATGTGTTGCCAGCAATATGTTTCAAACACATTGGGACTGGGGACGTTTGTTGGCAGATTGTTGAATATGGAGTGATCAAAAATATGATTTTTTTAAAAATTTGTTTTAAACCTTAATTTTTTCCCTGTTTTGTATTTTTATCAATAATAAATTTGCTGGTGTTTTCCTTCCTGTTTCAGTTCTTGATACTCTTTCTTCTTTCGTACCTTCTCCATCACACAGCCCTTACCTATCATAGAGATTTCTCTGTATTTGTCATGAATTTGATATTAAACTCACAGGCTCAGAATCTCCAGAAAACAGCACCCAGCTCATCGTGCAGGGACCTGTTGTATCACTTGTTAATGGCCTCAAACTACAGGGGGGGGTAAAACATCACCATCATCATATCTTCCCTCCTTAAGGTGGACATACAGTTCCAGATCATGACCTTTCTGTCGCCTTCTGATATCTGCCGGCTGGGAGCCACCAGTCAGTACTGGAGAACCCTGGTCAGAGATCCATTGCTGTGGAGGTACTTCCTGCTCAGGGACATGCCACACTGGCCCTCCATTGACCATTTGTCCATGCCACAACTGGACGCACCACTCATCAGCGAAGATGAGAGCGTGGACGATAGAGAGGAGGGGGAAGACAGAGGGATGGAATCGAAGTTTGACTACATGTCTGAGTGGGTATCTTTTCCTGTTGTCCTGTTGGATTCCAGCCGATAACACCTGGAAACTTTTGTTTGACTGCCAACTTTGTCTCCACAGATACTTGAAAGGCTGCCCGTCCTGCAGACAGCGATGGCTTCCTTCGCGCCCAGCATATGAGGTTGTGACCTCATTTCTTCAGTCTCTGGTGCCCTCGTCTGAACCCCGTTATGCCATGTTTGGCCCTGGCATGGAGCAGCTGGATGTCTCTTTGGTCACGAGGCTCATGCACGCTCCAGATGTGCTTCCTGTGTCGGGCACTCCACACAGACAGATAAATGGTGAGGCGATGATGATGATGTTGAAGGAAAAGCTTCTCTTAGTCCTTTCAGTGACAAAACTAGCCCCAAATCAAGCTTATTCTTAAGCTAAAAGGGGCTGTCACTGGAACCAGATTGCTGTATACATACACGCTGTAATGCTGTAATACAATTATTGTTACATACACTCATTACTTTAATCCCAAATAAATTCAATTAGACAAGTTACTGAAAGAAATTTGGATCATCTTGCTTGATGCAGGTTTATCCGTCCACCACTAAGCGGCAGTATTACCCCAAAATGTAACCAAGCCAATGTCCACATTTCTTTTTTTTATTCTAGGTATCGGCTCAGGGATCAGTTATTTGTTCAACAACCAACACAGGTTTAATATCCTGACTCTGTACTCAACCAACAGGTAAGCACTTTGCACTCTGAAGTTGCCCTTTGAGTTGCAGTTGTTCATCTTTTTTTCTGCACGTTATTGTCACGGTGGCTACATTTATTAATGTCTTCCTGTTTATGTGTGCAGGGCCGAGAGGGAAAGAGCCAGAGTGCAGCAGCAGAGCATCAGCAATAAGCTTTTCACTTTGGTAGGAACCGATGACTCGGGCCACCCGATCTACAGTCTTGCTCCTCAGGTCCAGCAGGTGTGCCAGGTGGTGGATGGTTTCATCTATGTCGCCAATGCCGAGCCTGGTAAAGGTAAGACCTCTGCCGCCGCCGTGTCACATCACGCACATTGGTTGTTGTCATTTAAATCACCAGCGCAGGACACCCGTGTCTTCAATAGGGGAGGGGGAGTCCGAGGTGGCTCAGATTCGGGCTGTGCTGAGCTCGGCCGGGGGTTCAGCACCCAGGCCTCTCCTGGTGCTCTCCTGTGTCTCCAGAGAAGAGTCAGAAGCAACTACCCTGCAAGCTGCTCCCACGAGGAACAGGCCGAGGTGTCGAACTCCCTGTGTCGACATGGCGAAGAGACTTAGCCTACCTCAACTGGCAAACCCCTGGATGGTAATTTCCTGACATTTGATTAAAATGGAAGGCTTCACTGCCTGACAATCCATCCAGTGTCAGTCTAAGGATTATTTTAAACCGTGTTTGTGTTTCCCTTTCTTATCCAGGTGCAGGACACAGTAGCAGAATCCCTGTCAGGTCTTCTGGATGGGATCTCCTGGTTGTTGAGATGTTCTGGAGTCAAACTCTGAGGTAGTGTGTAGCCCAGCCTCTGCTGCCAGATGAATTAAAACCACAGACATCATTGCTGCATCATGCTGAGACCAAGACACACTACAGCATTTCCTGAGTGATGTAATCTTAACACATGTGCACTGAATGTCTCAGGATAGAAGGGCTTCCACTGGAGTTTAATGAAGTGGTTGAGCAGCAGAGGAACTGACAGAAACCTCGTTTTAATCTACAAGGAGTCATATGAGGAAACTATCACAGGATAGAATGTTAAGATTTTATGTTAATATATTATACACTGATATAAGTTAATTTGTGAGCCAAATGACACAAGTTTACAATTCATGACCTGCTAATTAGGTGGGCCACATTGTATGTCTTTTTACGTCTTTTGTTTTGTTTTATTAAATGTTCATTGTGGCAATATGTAAACAAATGACAAACAACTTTAAAATGTGTTTCTCTTTTTTGAATTTATCTTTCTTTTGCCTAAAACACTGATGTTTCGTGTGGGTTTAATTTTAAGAATGTTGTACAAATATGTAATTTTTCTAGCTAACTTTAATACGAGCAATTGAATTTTTTTTAAACTTCAAACAATTTATTGTAATGAATGAAAAAACTTGCCTTTTGATAAATGTTGCACAATCACTTTGCTCTTTGGATTCAGAACTGTAGATGTTTCTTGTGTTGAATGAGTCACTGTTGCTCACCATTAAACGCCGGTTAGATAACTGGCAAATTACTGCCGAGTAACTGCAGTGGTAAAACTATTGTCTGCGTATGAGTCATGCTTTCTGTTTTCCACCTTTTGTTCTTTATGCCTTTTGTTCTTCGTTCTATTTCATGCACCTATTCACAAGTTTGAAACTTTGTGAGTAGTGCAAGGTTTTTTTTCCTTACTACTTCTCTAAGTTATGTGCCACAATCATACCCTGTGGTTCCTTTCCTCTGACGTCTTCCTTGGAATGTGAAGTTGAGTCCACATCTGCATGACAGCAAGCTTGGATGAATATCCTGTTTTGGCCACCAGGGGGTGCTGCTAATAACCGTGAGGGTCAGTGCTGGTTAGTGAGAGCCCTGCCTTTGTAGCTTAATTTTGTCTTTTGTTTTGAATTTAATCTCAGTTTAAAATACCTGATTACCTTGTTGGCTTACTGAGAAAACATCACATTTTCAATAAGCACACTTAGAGCAAAAAGTGCAAGCAACACACAATTTAATATGCATTTCCACGCCACAAAGTTTTTTACTAAAGGAGGCATGTTACGATCATTCTCAGATTCAACAACAACAGAGCAGCTATGCTAAACAAATTCCTTGGTGCCAAACCAAAGCTGCTAAACCTGAATGATGCGAATGTGTGACACGGCGACGTAGTGTGATGTCACAAAGTCACAGAGTTAAAGGCGATACTGCTGATGAGGCGTTTCAGGAGCAGTGTTTTCGTTGGGAGAGAAGAGCTTCTGTTGGTGCGGAATTTCACCTCTCTAACTTTCAAGATCTTTACATGCACAATAACATAAATAAAACAGAAAAGGGAAAAAAAAAAAAAGCGTAATAGGTCTCCTTTAAAGCATTCTATAGATAGTCTGTAGATAGGATCTGTATATCTATCTGTTTCTCAATAACAGAGGCACACATGGCTTTTTTGCCTATTAAGCACGTGTGAAAAAATGCACAATATATTCTTAAATATTAAGCTGGTATCAACCCACAGTTAGACATTTGGTAATTCAAGATGAATATTGATTGATTGACACTGTAAACACTGTTTGTGTCAACTCTACCGCATTTGGTGAATTCAGTTGTGAACTGTCAAAGTTGTGTTTGTCCACTGAGAAACTACCACCTGTTTGATATTCTGTATCTCTGTCGGCACTGTTCACATGCCCAGATGTAAGGATGACAAGATAATGTGCCTCACCGATGCGCTTTTTTGTTCTAGTCCCCTAGGTAACCACGAATCTTTGGTAAAAGTACGTCCCTCGGCAACCTTTCCATCAAAAGGGTCCTCAGCCTCGACAATTATTTTCATACACATACGGATTTAGAATGGAATCGTGATTGGTGCAATTTAGGTGCATTAAGATGAGCTGAATGGTAGCTGGTGAAGCAGAGATTGATTCTTTTTTTTTTTTCCTGGTGAAATTTAAATTGAAATGATGGAGTCAGCAGGTGTGTGTGTTTTTGTGTGTGTGTTTCTGAGAGAGAGAGAGAGAGAGACGAACAGACATTATCTGACTTTTCATCTCGACACATCTCTCTGTTCTCTGCAAACACAACGTCCATCTCTTTGGTTCTCAATCCGCAGCATTTATGTACATTGTATGTTTATGTCCCTGTGCTTTTTTGTGTTTGCACATGCATGCTCGTGCTCACAGAGACTCGTCTAACAACAATGGTGCACCACTTCACAAAAAATGGTATATAAAACCATGGGAACCTGTTGTTAGGGGCAGGAATGCAGGGAAAAACATCCCCATAATCCTTTGTTATTACTCTGTGATCCTGAGGGAGCAAACGGAGGTAGACACTGAACGAGGATGGACACTGTCAGTGTGGATGGATGTGATGAAGATGAACCACTTTTATGTGAATGCAGGCGGAGGAAAAATAAACAGCATTAATCAAGTGAGTGGTTTGCAGCCAGGATGTGTTGAAGCGTGCTTAAATGGGATGGTTTCAAGGTTCCTGCTTTCTTTAAGGCTGTGGACTGTGAACCATTAGCACATGGCTCCTACATAGATGGTGGCAGTTTGGTGGGGGAGGTTCCCGGGCCATGTTTTGGTAGGATGAATGAGGACCAGACTCCCAGCTGCCTCTTTGCTTCCTCAGTCAAAAGGGAGGCCTCTGGGAAACGAAGTCACGAGCGAGAAAAGCCCTATTTCCTGACCCCAGACAGTTTACAGACGCGAGAACATTGTGAGGACAGCTGAAGCGAACCATGCATGTAAGATGTGTGCAGAGACACCAGGACGCAGTGTATGAAAGGGTAAAACTGATATGGCTGTTTTTTGCTCCGACTGACAAATGTTATCTGATAGTTAAATGTTAAAGTGAAGAAAGAGGACGTGCTCCATCACATGCCCTTTCATCAATTATGCATCAACCAAATCACTTGTGTGATTCAAGCTTGGTGTAATGCCAACAGACTTTAATGCAGTTCCATTTATACCGTTCCCTCTGCAGCCTGAGGCTATAAAAAATGAAATAATCAGCAGTATTTTTCTGGCAGCCCGTTCACTTGCAACTTATGTAATATGAATACTGTTTTGCTCGAGGTGTTTCCTATATATTCCCAGTAGGCTTTCCCTGCTCAATGAAACCTAAGTTTCCATGATGTTGGACATGTGTAGTATCTGGCTTATGCCAGCATTGGCCTTGTGTAAGTGGGTCTTTAAATGTTTTATTCAAATATTGACTTTGGAGAACCATATTTACCAGGTACTACAAATGCAAAATAAGTGGTTATTTTTACTCAGATTTGCACAAACATTGAATCGAAATATGCTCTCTGGGTACAAAGCTATTTTTGTGCAATTACATAACATTGGGTGGGGTGGACACACTAATAATAACACCTGTAGCTACAACATGAATATATTATCCTGCAGTAACTGGTGTCATCTTCCTGTTAATATTCAGGCTTAGTTAAAAATGTGTCTGTGCTTTCAGAGGTTGCAGTTTGTGGCGGTGTGCAGTATAATCGTGTATTTAATTACACTGATTTACAGAATTTGAGCTGTATTAGTCAAACACCACTACGCTTTGTTAGTGCATTAATGTTGCAGAAGTAGAATGGATACAATAACAACAATACCAGTTCAGTGTAATAATTTTCCATCATGTATACACAAAAAAACAAAAAGCGAAAAACTATATTGTCTGAAAAGATGTGGACCGAAGATTGAGCTGATGTTGCCTACCCGTTTCACATTACATACAAGAAGTTCATATTTTAGTCGGATATACATGAACAAATCATAACAGGAATAAAAATGATACTTTCTGAAATACAATGGTCCGACTTGAGTTTCTATTTACCAAACACAGCATACAGTTAGGAAGCAAGTTATTTTGTGCTGCATGCATTTTTATGATCAACTCGAAAATGTGTTTTCAAGGCTGAAAACAAAGCGTGCATGCTGAAGTGGCCGTTGCTGGACACGCAGAGGATGCCTCATGCTTTCTTCACCAACAGTCAGGTTTTTTTCAGACGGTGGTTTTTGGGTTCGGTGCATGGACGTGACGTGGACGTTCTTTGCTCAAAACCTCTTGGACCACTGCACCGGACAGCCATGTTCATGAGTATGTCAGTTTGCGCGTATATAAGTAAAGACAAGTAGCTAACGCTGGCCCACTGTGAAGTGGATGCAGCGGTATCCACGTGTCTAAGCCCTGTAGTGGCAGAGAAAGTCAGAAAGTTTCTTGAGTGGGTGCATTTCACTAACTGGATCACAAAATGTAA
>CAEMYA010000092.1:1158771-1191367 GCA_903131615.1 Diplodus sargus
TGAGTCTCGGGGCCTGTAATTGGTTGAGAGAAGGACAGGAATGGGGGGGGGGGACGGGACGTGCAGGAGATGGAGATGGAGCACTAACCTTGCCAGGGCTTTCACAGACGCTTTCACATGAGAAAAGGGAGGGGAGAGGGACTAATGTTAGGGTTAACATGAGGCCACACGTTGGAGCTGAGGCGCCTTTTGGCCCCCTTTTAGGTTCCTCAACTGATCAGAGAATGCGAGACTTTGGAGGAAAAGACAATGTGGAAAGCAAACAAGAGTAAAATACTTCAACCTACCCAGAGTCGTAAAATGGTTTGGAAGTGCTCAGCAGAGGGGTTGTGAAGTTCACTCTCAGTAATTGGGCTTTAACTTTTGATCCGGGAAAATAAAATCTGTGGACAACATGCAGAAAACGAGCAATGTAAGTGGAGCATTTTAGCCGAGGCCAGAAGAGCCTGCTGCCTGACGGGTCTCTGCCATAAATTCTTGCATTGTATAACTTGGCCTTGCACGGCCTCTAACAAATGGAATTCATCCACACACACAGACACACACACACACACACCCTTAACTTAATGTTTAAATTTTTTAGCTCGCGAATCAGGGAAATGAGTCGTCGTAAGTTTTTACAAAAACAAAAGATCTCATCTGTTTGCATTTCTTCTGTTGTTCGTCTTGTTTTTGCAGAAACGTAGTTGGTTTGATGCATGCCTGTTAATGCACATGTTGGTTTGCACACTGCAAAACATGCACACTGTTGCTGTTTCTGAAGGTATGAAGCCCCACTGTCCTCGCTGACTAATTTCAAAGTCAACTATAACTGACCGCACGATCTAACCAGTTTTCATGATATATTTATGGCGCTTGTAGAAAGGTGCAGAATAAAAGTATCACTGTTCCTTTTAAAAACATCATAATGATTGAGAATTAGATAATAGTAAACATTCTGTTGGCTCCAAAAAGATTGTTTTTGTTTACCTGTGTAGGACTTCTGACAGCGGCAACGGATCAATCTTCCAACAACACCATAGTTAGTTTAGTTTAAGCAGGGGGAGTATATCAAAAGTTTCATCACGATACAATATAATGTCAATTCTTTGGACAACAATCCAGTATTAACCAACACCACAAAGTCTGCCACAACTCCATTTCATTGGGATTCCATACGAGGGCCTGCGATCGATTTAAAATGATATCATATGCCCATTTAACGCAATCAGTTAAATGTTATCAACTCACAAAACGTGCAGTTACTGGATGGCTGGCGTTACCCTAAATCTGTGTTTGATATGTGCTGCTATATGAACACTCCCACTCCTGCCAGTAGGTCTTGCAACGCCCTATCCAAGTTTGTCAGTCTTGAAAATGTGCCCGAATTGGCCACATTGTTGCTCAGTAGCTGTCACTCCGTATGAATGTAAAAATGCTGGGAATGCTTCCTGTTTCTAGGCACGGAGCCCAAAAACGTATTTTCCCGTAAAAAAACAAGAGAATCTGATACGTGGTACAGCTCACTAGTCATATGGCATGAAGATCCCTCTGTCCTCAGATTACTCCAGAAGTGTGTGGGGAGGGGGGGAACACTGGCAGCGTCGCCCTCAGAAACACACAGTCTCCACGTTCAGGGCTGCTGGCAGCCCAGCAAAGTTGCGGAGACGCAGCTGTAAATAGCCAAGGGTGCGGACAGAAAGTTTGGCCTATATTTAGAGGTTGGACTTGACTGGCAAGAGTTTGTCCACCAGCTTATAGACCAGAAAGTTGTTTGTTCTATAGTATTGGGGGGGGCTGGGAACTGGTGATCTGGATATCAAAATCTGGTCGGGTTGAGAGAGGCGGTCACCACATTATCTGTGTGAAAGGTTTTGTTGGGAAATTCGAGTGTAGTTTGTAGGGGAGGGTGAGTGTTGATGTGTAGGTGGGGTACAAATGCTGCAGCATGTGGAACTGATCTGAAGCTCAAAGCTGCTGTAATCTACATTCCTGTATTGGCAATTGATTGAAATGGCCATATGTATAATGTGAAATTATTAGTTGTTTTTTTTCTTCAGTTTTTAGTGTTGCTGTTTCGGTTATACAGCCCACACCTTTTATCCCCCCCACCGCCAGGGGTGCGGGAAAAGATTTATTCTTGGACTGCCAGCAATCTCCTCGAATCTCTGGCTGGAATAAATGTGTTCACTCTGCGCTAGTTGGGTGACGTTTGCTTCCAGGAGGGACAGAAACACGGCAGTTGCAAAACACAAGTGGTCTGTGGATGTTCAAAGACTTAAGGATTATCTCAGTAAAATTTGAAAAATAACTAATTCTTCACCTCCTTCTTTGTCTTTTATTCTTTGTCTTCTTCATTGTCTTTTTTTCCTTCTTCTTCTTTAGCTAATGTTGTGTTTACAGCTTGTTTCAGCTGCCCCAGATCTTGGGGGGGGAGAGTGATTTTTAGTTACCCTACTTTTGATAGTAGTGACGAGTCGTGTGACATGGACGAGTGTTGTTGAGTCAAAGATCTGACCTGGCATCACCCGATCGAAGGTTCAAATGCCGTGATATTTCATTCATTGTAACTTGAAATGAGAAAATAATTTCTGTGTCTCTGTTATGTGTGTACTGTACGCTGAAAAAAAACAAAAAACAGGCTCCATCCGTTCAACTCTTCCAAATGCTGCTGCAGCAACCCGGCATGATAATTAATTGTGACATGCTCCGTGTTAGGTTTCACATGCACCAGCTGAAAATAAATGGCACCCACAGTTTGTGTTCACAAGGCAGAGAGAAAGAAAGAAAGGGGGAGGAAGAGAGAGCGAGAAAGGTTTTTTTTCACATGGACATGTCATCATGGAGTCCAACTGATAATTATAATCACTGTGTCTCTGTCCCTTCCTGTCATTCTCCCTTCACAGCATCATGGCAGTCTTGTCCTCCTCCTCCTCCTCCTGCTCCTCCTGCTCCTCCACATCCAATCTCCTACTCCTTCTCCTGGTTTCCTCCCTGGATTGGCTGTCCACTCGGGGATCTGCGTTTGCGATGGACCACATGACATCACCCGGTAGGTTACTGCCGTTTTCTTAACAGGGAGAAAATGCGCTGATACGAGACCAGACAGTCCATCCGTCTCGCTACGTGGCGCTCATCAAACATTAACAAATGTGATTTTTAGGATCTGCGCACGGCGCGCTGTTGACACTTGTTATCGCGTATCATGTCAGACATCAGTTGCAGAATGCCGTGTTTGCCCAGATACATGTGGAAATGTTCGCTGTTGAGCAAACGCCACCCTTTCCTGGTTTGGCTCGTCAAACAGGCTGCTGATCAATAGAGCTAGGGTAAATACATGGCTGGGGCTTTCTCTGTCAAAGTCCAGGGACAGGACGACGCAGGATGTTCAGCCAGCTAATCCAGCTGACACCGAACTATCTGGACAATTAGGTGAAAGCGTGCTGCGGCTGTGGAAAAAACACGAGTATTGATATAGTTTTACCACTTGAACTTCCCGAGCAGTTGGTCTCTATGTGGTCTCTGATACTGGATACTCAAGTGTTCCCGTTCACAAAACTACCATGAGAGTGATGATTTGTCATCTTCCTGTAATGGCTGAAGCCGCTGCAGCTGGAATGAGGTGACAGTGTGCAGCCCTGCAACCTTAGCCAAAAGATTCTTGTTTATTTAAAGTCTGCTGATGCTAGGACAGCACACGAAACCCTCACAGCCAAGATTCGGCAGCTGCCATGAGCCGATCAATGCTGCTGTTGACTTGGTCTCTGAACTTCTTGAAAAGAAAATGTGGCTGTCTGTCGTTTTGCTGCGTCTGCATTCCAGGGTTTCATATTAGGTGGGGAGTCTACGTTTGGATGTGGGATAAGACACCGTTATCTAAAAATAAATGTATTTTTAATGGGCTTTGTTCAGTTTGTACAAAGTTATGTTATGAATTGACTTGTTTAACTGTGGAATTTAGGAATCTCAAGTTGTTTTTTGTAAGGATTACAGTGCAATAAACTAAATGTAATTAATGATAAATAAATAAATAAATAAATGAATGAATAAATAAGTAAATAAAAATAGCAGCCTACCTGAATGCCTTTGGGACATTGGATACAATCTAACATTAAACAGTACTGAAAAAATGTTTTTTGATTGCCAAAAAACTATTGTGATAATTGGTTAATCATTCAAGTCATCAAGTAAATATATTAAAAATACCTTGTTTATTTGAATTTAAATGTGTTAATTATTTAAATTGATGCACATTACATGAGACCAATATCAGTACATTTGTGTTGGTTATTGGTTATTTAACAGTGTCGTCGAATTATACAAAGTAAATGGCTTTCATGTACTTGCAATGCGCGACATCTACATTTTGATACAGTCGGAAAGGGCAAGCACCTTTACAGTTAGTTTGTGACCTGCCGATACACACAGAGAGGCGGAAATACTAGAAAAAAAGTGCATCGTGCAATATAAGGTGGAGAGGAAGCGGAGGGAGGGAAAGCTGAGATTTATCACAACAAGTTTGTGGAAGCTATGGAATATGAAATTGTTCATCTTTCCTCGCCACATCTGAGGCGTTCTTACCCTCAGGTACACGTAAACTCCAAGTCAGGAACTTCTTTTTAAAGTACAAAAATGTCAAATTATAGGTAATCTTATAGCTTCAGATATGAAAAGCAAGTTCTCAGTATCAGCTTAAAAACTCCTCTAAGCATCCTTCAGCTCCACTTATAGGAACATCCAATTTTTGCCTGCACTTACAGGCACTGAAACTATTTGGCAACACGATGAAAAGTCGTCCTTGTATGTGCACCTCAGAAACATTCGCACGGTGCATGTGCGCCCTGCGATTTAGCAGTGAGCCGGGCGGCATTTGGCCTGGATGATCTCCAAACGGTCTCGGTCAGTCTGGCTGCTGCAGCACCTGTTGCCAGAGTAGAACAGCACGTGTATCACCTGGAGAAACACTGGGGGAATTTTGGCCAGCCATTTCAGTAGCAAATAGTCGAGCCTTGGTTATTTTCATTATCTAAGCAACTCAAACATTCGCAACACGTTTGATGTAGCTGACATTTAATGCATGTTTTTTCTGGGTTTGATTTACATACGTAGACATATAAGAACTAATGACTGATAGGAGTCATAAGTGGTTATGTTTTCATTTGTAATTTCATGGCATCCTGTCAGGGACATTGTTTGGCACCTCATTAGGGCACTTCTTATTTCGTTGTGGGGGTTTAGAGCAGGGTAGGGCGACGACTGCTGAACCGGCATGTGACGATGTCTACAGTGAAACATTGTGATGGACGATGACATTAATGTTTTGCAAACTTAGGGCTGCGTGTCCCCTCAGTGTTGCCCGTAAGGCAGAAGTTGCTTACTAGCTCGCCACTGTAGCTGTCGTTGTTTCCCACCATTGCTCTGACATGAAACACCAACTGTCTCACCCTGCAGAGGATACTCCCATTACCACCAACACACACCCCCCTCTACATAACATGTCTGTAACTTAGCTTTGTTCATATCATGCATATGAGGCTTTTGCCTGTGTTTGAAAGGGCATGACTGAGCTGGTTTTATAAGAACTTGGTGCACTAAGTAGCAACATACTTCTTTTAATTCCCCCTCCCCACATATCACAAACAACAACAGCTCTTGGCCCAACACTGAGGGGACACTTAATTGGGCTCTCTGGTGGGGAGCCTTTCGAATCACGATGTTACGATGCTCAGGGTTTAGTAGTGGTTATCGATGATGGCTGTAAGCCATCCGCGATGGACGATGGTATCGTTCATCAGCCCAATCCTAGTTTAGAGGAAAGCAGCTGTAAATGTTACCACAGGCATCTACGTGAGAGTGCCAGCTCATCGTGTCTTTTTCTGCCAAGTTTAGACCAAGTCCACACCCTTCTCCTTTACTGTCTTAGGTCAGAATAATAAAAAATAAAATAAAATGGTAAAAATTTTGGGGGGAAACAGATCAATCAGTGGGCTGATTTGGCAGAGAAGTTTGGTTTGAGGGCATTGGCTCGAATGCCATGTGGTGTGAACATATTGTTCTTTCTGTCTTGCTGTTTTTAGTGTTGAAAACCATTTTGGCTTTTCCTAGTGAAGTACTTCTGGGGCCAGTGGTGGTACCAAAGCAGCCAAAATATTATGTTTCACAGATTTTGGGTTTAAATCAACCCAGATTGTTTTTCTTTAGGGGAGTCATTTGGTCTTAAGTGCATCCAAGCCATCCCATTTGGACTAAGCAATCATGGCCAGAAGCCATTTTGGCATTCTGATAAGTAATTTACGACTTCAATGGTTTTTTAGCTGTTCTTCATAAATCCTCCGTTAGTGCTATGCCTTTAAGTCATGGTCTTGTTGCACTATGTAATGAGTAGAGGCCAGGAAGCAGCCTGGGTACGGTAAGTGGTTTTCTTGTTTAGTTTGGCGTTACTGAGTGAGAATCATAACTCAGAATGAGCACGTCTTGATAAGATAGAGCCACAGCTATGTGATAACATGTGTATAAAATGGGGCAGCCAACACCCAACATTTTGATAGTATTTACACATCGAAGACTTATTTCAGCACAGCTATTCTTTATCTTATGATGCCATGTTAAATTAAAGATACAATGTGTAACATTTCTTCATTCAAATGTGAAAAATAAATTGACTTTTTTTCCTGTCACAACGCTGTGCTTTTGCTCTTGTTGGGCTTAGGCACAAAAGTCACTTGATTAAGGTTAGAATAACATTTTTGTGTCATGTTTTGGATTAAACTACCTGTTTTAGATGCCACAAACACGGGCCTGTCTTAAGTATAAATCTTTTTGTTGCAACAAACACCGCTGACATATTCCCAGAGGTCGCCTTAAAAATATCCAGCTGCTTCCAAATGTAGAAACACAGTCTCAAACCATGGTCAGTGGCCCCACCCCCCCATTCGCTTCACTCCCAAGACATGGAAGTGAGTTAATAAAGACGTAATGTGGAGGTGATATGACGTTATTTTTAACGTAATTTGCAGAAATGTTCCCTGCTAACATTTCATCCTGAAGACTGGGCTAAAAATGTCTAAAAAAAAATGAATGGACATTTGTTATTTTGTGTGTTGAGTTTTGTACTTCCATTCTGCCAAATGGTTGCAACAGTCTTCAAACTCAGTGAAATCTGTAAGTGTCACTGGAGGCCACAGCTTTACGAGAGGGACGAAAGAAGTCGGCAAACGCGGCTAAACATGGTTAATAAAACTTTAAACGTCGTCTCATCTGTGAACATTTCTGCCTGACTTTCATCAGCAGTTGCGGTAGTTTCACGGAGAAGACTTCAACTCCCATGATCCCACACTTGCTTTGTTTCTAATGGAGATCACGAGTGCAGAAATGACGTCCCCTGCCTTTGAAAGTATTGTGTCAAGCAGATGTGACTTCCTCCTGCACATTGATCACTGGCAAACCGTGACCTGTGTCAGCTCTCTCTTCTGAATCTTCATATGTTCTAAATGGAGATTGCCAACGACTGCGCTCCAAGGTGATTTTGAGTCCCCCCCCATTTTAATAAAATAGTCTGAGGAGCTCTTTTTTACATCAGTCTATCCTGCTGCTACACCAGAAATCAGTGTGCTGCTATATGGGACAGATAAGACTGTATCATATCATACAAGCAAAAAAAAAAACAGGTGTCTGAGCTGTACCGTAAATTAATTAGTAAACCGCCCCGAGCTTTTGAGCTCTATGTCTTTGCCCTCAGGCTTTTTGACTTTGTATTTGTTCACAGGCTGTAGCGAATGGCTTTATCTCCGCTGGGTTTACATTACCTCTCTGATAAGCTCTCAGACAAACCCGCTGATAGGCGAACCATCAAACATTCGGACTGGTCTGCCTCCTCCTCTCGTTAAAATAGCCCGCGGTGATCTAGCCCTGGTCCTCCTCAACAACCGCTAAAACATCTGTAAACACGAAGCAGCCACTGATAGCACGAGCAAACACACGCAGTCTGTGCCTTTTCTCAAGCTTATACCCCTGTATGAACTCCAGTCCTGACACCTGCCTCTCGTACACTCTGAATGTCTTCATTTGACCTCATTAAATCATTGGATCTTGTTGATCAGGTCAGTGACAGTAAACATTGCCCTTCCCGGGGTGCTTAAAACGGTTCTGTTGTTCCACTCTGGGATCTAATAGAGCCTTCCTGAAATTCTGCGGGCTCCTCTTTTTATGTCTGTTGTCGAGCCAGCCACATAACAAGCCCAGAGTAGACGTTCGGAGATGCTCCTATATATTTAAAGGCTTACCAGAGCGATTATAGCCAGTGGTAGTCGTTTGTCTTCATCCGTCCTCACACACTAACGCACACACTTTCTTTTTCTCCCCCCCCAGCATTTCCTGAGTGGCTGTCTGTGTGTCTCAGGAGGACTTGTTCCTCAGGCCCGTAAATTGATCTCAGCTTGGTGAGGCTGTGTGCTCGACCACAGAGGTGGTAACCAGTGGTAGAAGCACAGAGGTTTGGTTTCCATCTGGCAGTTACATCTGCTTCAAAAAACACACAGTCGATGTCCAGGCCCCGAGCAGCGTACTTGGGGGCGTCTGTAATGGAAGGATAGCTCCAAAGACGAACATCCTCTCTTGAATTCTTAAAGGTTTATAAGCATTAGTGTCGACTGACGACTGTTACAGAAAAAGTCACAGAGAGGCAATGTGAAACTTGAACTTTCTTAAGTAAGAATCCAGCAGGGACTTGCCGTGCTGCTGGATTCCCTCACACATCAGCGCCTGATTGTTGCTGATTGGGCTATTTTGTCGACTTTTCTGCGCAAAACTTTCCCTCCGTCATTGCAGCACTTTTCTCTGATTGGCTACCGACGAATCACCAGTGGAGCTAAATCGGACAGACTGTGATTTTTGTCATCAAGGTATCTTTCAGGTGATTGTTTCAACAATCATCGCTCTGTATAATTTCCTCTATGCATTAATGGAAGCGCTGTTTGTTGGAGGTGGAATGCCTCCGCTATACCGCTACACCACGGAAAACCCTGCTTACCTTCCCAAAAGCACAGAAGAAGTGAAGATGAGGTTAAAGAGGTATAAAGGAGAAATGGTTACGATCACATTGCAAAAGCCTTTTTAAGCTTTTTGTCGACTGTACAATGTAAGACACTGACATTTTAGATTGGTTTCCTATGATAATCTGTCATTTTTACTATGCTAATAATCTTGTCTGCCAGCGGCCACAAAATCCCCCAGGAAATTGAAGCTGGCAGCGGTTTCATCCACTTTTACATATCCATTTTAGTCTTAATAAATGATTAACCTTTTCATTTTTTTTCTTGTTGGTCGTTGCTACTAACAGACAAACAGGCACCAGCAGCAATGCCACTCGGAAAGGTGAGAATAGAAAGCGTAAGGTCAGACGCCCCTTCTCATCTTTACTCCCTCTCACTTGGACATAATATGACATAACTAAGCCAATCCTGAGGGCTGTAATGCTATTAGAGGAGATTAGCATCATTAGTTCTGCCTAATAAATCGCTGGGACCAGAAAGAGCTGACTGGGTCAGCGCATGGTTAACGCACAGCAGATTGTGGCCGACTGGACTTCAAAGCTGCGAGCGCTGATAGGAGTCATGAGGATCAGATGGTGCGAGCGATTGTCCCAAACGTTGCACGGGGAGAAAAGCCATAGGTCCTGTTGTGTAACCGGGAGGAAAGGCAGAACGTATTCGAGGAATCTGGACAATGGCACTTTGATATTCTTTGTCGGTTTTTGTTTTGAAGGTGTAAGTTCAATGCGTGTGTTCACTTGTGTGCGTCCGTGCGCTCGAGTGTGAGAATGCCCGTGCGTGTTGGCAGTTATTTATATCACCTGTTTACATTCCCCTGTTTGTATCTTGTTGCAGTATCTCACCTTTCTCCCCCTCTCTTCTGGCCCACTTCTCGCCGCCTTCTCCGGCTCGCTTGAATGCCACATTGCCTCCTGGCTCGACATTTCACCTCCACTGTTAAGCCCTCGAGCTCAGTTTTTTTTTTTTTTTCTTTTTTCTGTCCCCCTCCTTCAAAATACGAAACACATTTGTATGAATATGAAAGAAGGGAAAAAAGAGGAATTGCGAAATCACTTTTCGGTCCTGTTGTCATTACGTCTCATCTGGTCGTTCTTTCTTTTCCCCCGTCGTCCAAGAAGCGCTCCCTGTGGAAGACAAATGATGCCGTCCGCTGCACACACATTAACACTTCTACCAGTGTGTGTTGCAGAGATGTGTGTGTGTGTCTCTGTGTGTGTGTGTCTCTGTGTGTGTGTGTGTGTGTGTGAACGGGCGGTGAAGTAGGGACATAATGTAGGACTTGGCGTGTGCAGACTGACAGGCACTTTTACTCTTAGCACAGCATTAGAGCGAGCTGCCAGTTTCTCCATCTGGTTAACAGAAATACACACACACACACACACACACACACACACACACACACACACACACACACACACACACACACACACACACACACACACTCACACTCACACTCACAAAGACTGATGGCAATGTGGATCATCTGGCACATGTTGTGCAATGGCAGTCCGAAGCTGGAGCTGAACAGTAGTTCCCTATGAGTACGCTTAACTGTTTAAAAGCTGCGTCTGCCTTGTCAAGAGACATGAAGCAACATGACAGCTTTACCTTAAAAAAATGTTACACTTAACCCTTCCTGCTGGGCTTAAATTGAGGCTTGCGGCCGCAATTTGGCTTTGATTGCCTTGTTATTGTGTTTGCCGTGTCCGTAGAAAGCAGAGTACAGGCTATGTAGGTGAAGTGAGCGAGGACAACAGGTTGTACTGTTCAGCCGCCCCTGTGTGTGTTCTTCTCAAGATAAGGGCAATCAAATCAATTATGTGCTAATGCCAGGCTGAAGAGACACTTTTCGAGCCCATGTTCCATAATGTTCATGTGTCTTTCTGTTAGTGTGTAAAAACTGGATAAAGACACTCGGCGAAAAACCTGCACACAAATTGTACACACAGCAAGTAAGAGATGATCAGGTTCATTTATGTGACGCTTTCAAAATGAAACAAAATTGAGCAAAAGTGCTTTACGCTCAGGAAACCAACTGCAAACACGCAGGTTTGCTGTTAACTTTTCTGCAAACAACTTTTCACAGTTGTACATGTCATAGGCTACATATTGTTTAGACATTTCTACAAAATGTGTCATATTTTAACCTGACTTTCATGACCAGAGGCGGCGGGGATGGGGTAGGAGTTACAGACGAGAAGGCTGACAAGCTAGTGACCACAGTTCAAGACTGCATTTCAACATTTTCTAAGTGTGAGACAGGTGGACATTTTTGACGGGGGACCATGCTGTTTCAACATTTTTAAGTGTGACAGTAGTGGATGTTTTTAATGAGAACTCTGTGTTATGTTTAATGAGAAGTCCAGATGTCTCCAACTGGATTTATGGCAACAGAGCCAGGTGTTTTCAATGAAAGCCAAACCTAAAGCACAGTGTTGTCGCAAGATGAAATTGATATTTGAACCCAAAGAAACAAGAAATGTTAAGTTTCGATATATCCATTGTTTGCATGGCATTGCAATTGCCCACATTTATTCTGGCGATTGGATCCTTCTGCACTCATTTCAGACGTGAAATACCACAGTCTGTGGAAATGCCTAGCTTTAGATGTAATTCTACGTTTAAAAAGTCTAAATTTCACAGCTGAGTTTGTCTCATAGAATTAATTTACCATCATGCAATCACGCGCATATTCCACATATCTATTGTGTGGTCTGACATGGTTGTGGAAGATGGAAGTTTTATTTTCCCGGAAATTCTGAAAGTTTTGTGTTATCCAGCATTTAATGTATCACTGTCGACGTGCTGAGTGAGCTCAGTTGCGAAATATCAGTGAAACACACAACTTGGTTTATCTGCATATGAGGTCAAATTGATTTTGTGCCTGCCAGTAACTGTTTCCAGCTGTAGTGTGCATAAAGAGAGAAGTAAAGGATCCACGACTGAACCCTGAGGGACGCCATCAACAGTGATAGCTGGGACAGATAACGGGTCTCTTCCAGAGGCTGTGAAGTTTCTGGAGCGGAACAGTTTTTAGATGAACTGTGTCATATCAACATGAGTCATGTCTAAAGCTGTTCAAAATGACCATATGCTCTGATTTAAAAACAGCACTTTTGCATTAAGGGTAATATGTCCTCCAATAACTGTCTGTTATAGGCTGAGATACATTTTCAATAGTGACGTTTCTGTTTTGCAGTCAAAGAAATCCCACATTCACTTCCTCTGTTGCCATCATGTATCTGTCATCCTCCTCCTTACCTCACATCTCCTTTCTCCTCACAGCAGCCTTTTGAAGCGTAACCAGCCTCAGCACTAACTTAAATCCACAAATGAGCCGGAAAAGGTGGTAATTCACAGCGTCATAGCCGTCATCTCCCCTGCGCTCCTCATGACAGTCGAGCATGTCACAATACGGTGACCGATAAAACCCGGTCGCACCTTTCTCCGCGCCTTTTTAGTGCTGTTTGCCAGATGGCGCTTGCGCCCGGGAGAAGAGTGCTTTATTTAGGCTTTTTAGTGGATTTTAAACCTTAATGGCTAAAGCTGACATCGAGGTAGATAAGTGGTTTCCTAGCTCCTCCGTATGGACTCATGAAGACAGGATGTGAAGCTAAGAGCTGTTTATCAGTCTCAGCTGCACACACAGTGCACAAGGACCAACGGATACATTGTGGACAGCCAGGATCAACGCACACACACGCGCGCACACACACACACACGATTAGGTTTCTTCTTCCAGCCCGAGGCTCTCAACTGCTGATCATTTGATGGCAGCTGGCAGGTACGGGCAGGATCGAGCTTACCATCAGTTAAACTTGTTTTTACATAAGTTCATGTAGAAAATGGGGGGTAAGGCCCTGCAACAAAATTAGCAGCCTATGCATGACAGGTAATTAACATCTATCTGTCAAGAAGTTTCCCTCTAGCATGTGAACAAGTTACAACTTGAGCAGTTTTCTCACCGCAATGTCTCAAAAAGATGTTATTAAAGCAAGTTGTTGTAGTAGTAAGAGAGGAATTAAGAGGAGAAGAGCGACAGTCGGCAAAAGAGTGAAAAAGAGAGACATAAGAATGATATGGGCGAGAATTTGAGTCTCTCCATGTGAGCTGCCGAACCTCTTACCTCTGACACACTGACACTTTTGTTTATCCATGACTGCAAACAATGCAAACTACTTTTTCTTTTTTCTTTATGGCTGCACCTCCTGACCTTTTAGATCTTGATGGAGAGGTCAACTGTCAAAACACACTGCCTGTGCTTTCACGTCTCCTCTGTCCAAAATGGAACAACAGCTGTGAGATGACATTCAAACACATCGTATTGTGCGAATAATTGCACACGAGCAAAAGTTTAAAAGAGCAAATCAGATTGCAGCAAATGGTGGAACACAAGGAACAAAGTGGTACGAGAGTGCAAAAAACGTGATCGAGTTGTCGGGATTCTCGGGCTACAAGGTGTTATTTTACTTTGCGCGCAGTCTCTCCTGCTGCACTTCAAAGCTCTCCTTTGCATCCAGCGTCTGCATAAAGCTCTTTCATGGTGGCAGCTGGAATTCGTTGGATGGGGGCAGGGAGGGAGGCCTGGTTGAAATAGCAAAGCTCTGGGAACCACGACAGTGTGCAGAAGATGAAGGGAGGGAAAGGTGGGAAAGGGGGAGGGGAGGGGTTGAGAGCTGGAGGCACAATGGCGTAGGAATGCGATGACTTATGAGGTTACGCTGGCATCAAGTAGAAAGTGATCAAAGTAATCAAAGTAATGGTGCACGGTCTGCGTGAATAAATGAAGACTGCTTGCAGCCCGCGCTGCCGTGAGTTTAGGCTTGTTTGTTAGGCCGTTCTGTTGCGGTGGTTGGAAGTGTGTTTATGTTAGCGAGGGATGCATGGTGGCCGGGTGCGCGCGAACGTTGTACGCATGCAGATGCGGCTGTAGTATTTCATGTTTTTTTTTCTTCTTTTTTCTAAAGGAGGATTTAGCAGCGAAGCCGTGTGGAGACAGTGTTGCTCCAGTCTGGCTTTAATTCCCCGCCTTGTGTTGTGAAGCATGTTTATGTTCTGGGTCTGTGTGTGATTTATGCCGCAGCCAGCGCTGGAGGAGGGCGGCTAGAGCAGAAATCAATGCTACCTTCAGTTGCTTATTTATGGTTGCACCAAACCCTGGGACTCTTTGCTGGATGAGAAAACTGGCCTCCGCCAAGGATGGGGGGAGGCAGCGGGGGATTGGCAATGAGGAGTGACAGGGTGCCGAGGGAGAGTTGGAAAGGGCTGAGTCAGGGCCTCAGGGTGGGGCAGGGGGAGATGGATCTGTGTGGTTAGATCTAAAGGTTATAAAGGCACGGGGACTGAAATGTGATGCGGCGTAACTCCATCTTTCATCAAGTTGTTTTTTTTTTCTTTGCATCTGAGTCACAGGTTCACGTGTCGCACGAGTCAATTTTAGATTAACGTAAGCCGCAGACCGAAAAATTATCCTCGTCCGCCCGCCAGCACAAAGTGTTACCGCTGCTGCACATCACACATCTCCTCGTCATCCGGGACGTGTGTTTTTCTCGCGGCAGGTGGCGGCTACCGGTGGGTCGTAACCTCCATCGGCGAAAACGTGCGCTGCTAATGAAACGTATGAATTTATGGAACAGCTCTTTGTGCACAAATAAGACGACAGTACGCACGATGTCCAAAAGCACACAACGAAAACATGTTGTTGACAGTCACCTTGAATGTTTCCTCGGTCTTATCTCGACGTTCGGACTGAGTACTTGCTCGTATCTGCCTTGAAAAACAGATTTTTTTTTGTTTGTGTCCATGAGCAGAAGTCACGAGGAGTTGGGATAATGAGGCTTAGGTTTTATCAGTGTTATTGATAAATCGAAACCCCTGTTAGCTTATAGACATCAGTGAAGCTGATCGATCAGCCTAATCCCTCATAGTTCCTCTCTCTGATCCTTACCTTTCTTTGTTCTTCTCTCATTGTATTTCAGCCCCCGTTGGACCGCATTTCACGGAGTGCATATCGAGGGAGCAGGAGACATTCCGCTGTTGGTGGAGTCCAGGCGGCTTCCAAAACCTGTCCTCCCCTGGAGTGCTCAGAGTCATTTACCTTAAGAAAGAGTGAGTGTGACAGCCCGCTCTACCAATCCCAATAAAATGATGGCCCAATAAAACAAAAAAAGCTCCAACTGTTGTTTATTTTCTTTTCTCCTTCTTCTCTTTCTACGTCAGCTCGCCTAACAGTGAATGGAAAGAGTGTCCAGAGTATAGCCACTTGAAAAGGGAGTGCTTCTTCGATGTCAATCACACGTCCGTTTGGGTCCCCTACTGCATGCAGCTCCGTGGCCAAAACAATGTCACCTATCTGGACGAGGACTACTGTTTCACCGTAGAGAATATCGGTCAGTAACAAATGTTTGTGCCACGTATCCTCGTATGAATTAAGGGAATTCTACGCTGCATCTTCTGTGGGCTTCGCACTGTGAAACTTGTGGTTTCAGACATGTGTTTTTTTAGTGTGTTTACAGACTACCGAGTAAATGTATTAACACAGAGGAAGCCATGTGAGATAGTTGATTTCCAAGAAAGGCCTCCTGCTGCTGCATATCAGCCAAACTAGATTAAGTGGCAAATGTTTTTGATCTGTCAGTCTTTGATCCAACAGGCCGGTAGACGATGCAGTTTATCATCACATATTTATATATTTGTATATTTGCTGATATCTCCTCTATGAAGAAACCTTTGGTGTCCAGATCTCCTCACATGTACAGAATGATTATCAGCATGTTTTATTTCTCAGTAACACAGATAATGACCTCTTTACCACAGCGAGGTGTAGAGTAAAGAGCCTATTGATGGATGGTCTGTCCATTCATGGAGGACTGTGTGGCCAAAAGCTATGGATTAGAATTGAATTTTTTCCATGAATAGTTCCCAGAGGATGTTTTTATGGTGACCGGTCGCAAAATTGGGCCACAAAGTTCTACCCGAGAAATATCAATTTATGATCAGCAACTCTCTATTAAAATTTGATAGGAGTGTTCGTGTTCCTCATAGGATGAACCCTTTTCCATTGTTTGCACTGAAATTTTGAGAAACACCCTTGTAGTTTGATCATCCTCAAGACAATATTTACGTGTTTAGCCCCACAAATAGTAAAGCTACGACTAGCATAGTCATAGATATGTTGATTGTTTCGACAAACAAGTAGAGGGGCTCTGTGGAACTTCTGCGTTGTGCTTGAAGCCGGCCATTTCTAAACTACAGTACATGCTGTTGCTGTCTGTGCGCAGAGCCGAGAGCACAGAGATGAGCCCCGCTAAAAAAATGTGCATAAAGGAGCAATCTTTTAACATACACAGAATACTTTTTGTGTAATTCTAATTATTTATTGGTTAATCTAGACATGTTTAAAGTGCATTCAAAGCCACCACTTAATGAACAATGTTCAGAGACAGAAATAGCTCCAAGTGTTTTCTTTCTGCTAAAACTGAACTTTTGCCCTTTTTCCTGGCAGTGCGTCCTGACCCACCAGTGTCTCTGAACTGGACCCTTTTGAATATTAGCCCCTCTGGGCTCAGTTATGATGTCATGGTCAACTGGGAGCCCCCTCCCTCTGCAGACGTCGGGGCGGGCTGGATGCGCATCGAGTACGAGATCCAGTACACAGAGAGAAATACCACAAACTGGGAAGCAGTAAGTCATCTGTCTCTTTTTTTACTTGCTCTTCAAATCTCCCACTTGTCTTTTTCTTTTACGCAAGCACACACGCACACACACACACACACACACGGTGATATGTCCTGACACATGTCAACACACATCCTTGAAGCTTTACAAAATGCCTCTGTGCGCCTGCACAAGCTCACACCCCTGCACCCTCTTTAAAGTAAACTTTAGGTAGGTTGCACAGGCACAGTGTCTTGTTTCCTCTCCCCTCCCCCTGCCTGGACTCTCGTGGCTTAAATGCAGCGAAGCTTTGTTGGCAAGGCGGTAGAAGTCGGAGCAGGCCCTGTGGGAAAACACAGCCTCTCCGAAGGAAGTGAAGGGAGGGATCTGTAGGTCAGAGGCCATGGGACCTTGAACAGGCTCATATTCATTACAGCCTGGCCGCGCTGTCTGACAAACGCAGCCTTGGAAACCGTTTTAGAGCCCTTCGTTATAACAGTATGTCCTCTGTCTAATGTATCTGAAGTGCTTCCACAATTGTACCTTTCGAAAAGGTCACTATTACAGGTACCAAAAATAAACATGGACTCTTAAATGTTCAGCTCCCCGTAAGCTTCAACTGTGGCTGTTTCTCAGTCATGCTGGGATTAATGAACACATTTTTTTTTTAAATTCCTTCCCTGAGTGATTATTCTCCCTCTCCTTCCTTTGTGTCTTTCTGTACTGCAGTTGGAGATGCAGCCGCACACCCAGCAGACAATCTACGGTCTGCAAATAGGAAAAGAGTACGAAGTGCACATCCGCTGCAGGATGCAGGCCTTCGTCAAGTTTGGAGAGTTCAGCGACTCCGTCTTCATTCAAGTGACTGAGATCCCCAGCCAGGGTAAGATCATGGGAGGAGTAAACAAACTTTCGGTCCGATGGAGTGAATAAATATGGCTGGAATGTTGCTTTGTTCACGCCAGAACAGACCAGGCGCACCACCTTAAACGTCAGTCAACATTGTAGTGAGGATGATGAGGATGGGTTCTGTTTGATGTTTTGTTTTCAGACTCTACCTTCCCCTTCAAGCTGGCTCTTGTCTTCGGGGTTTTGGGCATCCTCATACTCATCTTGCTCATTGGCATCTCCCAGCAGCCCAGGTACGAACGGACCCTCCCGTTCTTTTGCGTGCACACACACCGATACCGTACAAAAATATATTGAAACGCCGCTGCACTGGCAGCTGTAGCGGCTACATGTTTCTCTGCAAAACTCACAGCGGGGTTGTGCGCCGCAAATACTGGCAACTGTGAACAGATTATCCTCATCTTGCCTGCCCTGTCGTTGCAGATTAATGATGATTCTGTTGCCACCGGTTCCTGCACCTAAAATTAAAGGCATCGATCCGGAGCTGTTAAAGGTACATTTATGTCTGTGTTGTCGTTCTGCCGTCAGATCGTGATTATTCTGACTTTATTCTCACTTTTATCGGATTCTGTTCATTTTACAAAACAAATATCGGCTTATATTTAAATCTCATCTTAGTTTTTCAAACCAGTCAGGCTCTTGATACATAACAACTGTGTCTGTTATACCCTACTTTAAAGGCATAATGAGCAAAATTGCAAACATCCCATAATTTATTTAAGCCAACATGTGGAACTGTGCTTTGTTTATTCATTATACAAAGTCTTTCGTAACCGCAGTTGTTGTTGTTTTTTTCAATTACATTTCCATTGTACTTTTAATTAAAAACAGACACTGCCGGGCATTCATGTGTCTAAGTTGGCGGCAGCATCGCGGGCCACGTGATAGTCACATCACCCCACTGTCTCCCTCACACTCAGAGCCTGTTTACCATTTGTGTCAAATATCAAATAACAGCAAAAATATGTCCTGAAATGATTTGAAAGCGGACACTCCATGTTTTTGTGTCGGTAAACAAGGACACGAGGGGGGATAATAAGATGTGAAGAGGGTCTCGGGATGTGTTGTTGTGGGTGTATTATTGCCAGATGATGTGGGATGCATTTAACAGGCCGCCTGTTTGCTCTTTAGAAAAACAACCTTACCCCTGAACCTCAGGGGAGAAAAAAATGTCCTGTTGGGAGCAAATAGAAAATTAATGCTGCTGGTTCTTAGCCAGACAAATGCAAAACACAAGTTGGGTTTGCAGCTGAAATGTGTACATTGGTCGCCATGCTTTGTAGAGAACAGGGCAAGGTTTTCTTATCCCATCGACAACATGTACGTTTGTGCTCTTGCAGAAGGGGAAGCTGGATGAGCTGAATTTCATCCTGAGCGGTGGAGGTATGGGAGGCCTGTCGACCTATGCGCCGGATTTCTACCAAGACGAGCCATGGGTGGAGTTCATCGAGGTGGATGCCGAGGATGCAGATGCCGCAGAGAAGGAGGAAAACCAGGGCTCGGACACCCAGAGGCTGCTGGATCCGCCCCAACCTGTCAGCCACCACATGAACATAGGGTGCGCCAATGCCGTCAGGTACCGCATAAGTTCTCTTGTGAAGTTTTGTTTTCATGCTGCCAAGTTTCACTCAAAATACAAATCCCCCTTCTTTTCCCCTCCCTCCTCCAGCTTTCCTGACAACGACTCGGGTCGTGCCAGCTGTTACGACCCAGATCTGCACGACCAGGACACCTTAATGCTGATGGCGACCCTGCTGCCGGGCCAACCAGAGGATGGAGAGGACTCCTTCGATGTTGTGGAAAGAGCTCCGGTCATAGAGGGAAGCGAAAGGCCCCTCGTCCAAACCCAAACCGGGGAGCCCCAGACTTGGCTCAACACAGACTTCTATGCCCAGGTCAGCAATGTCATGCCCTCTGGAGGTGTGGTGCTGTCTCCCGGCCAGCAACTCAGATTCCAAGAGAGCACCTCAGCCGCAGAGGAGGAGGCACAAAAGAAGGGGAAAGGCAGCGAGGACAGTGAGGTAAAGACGCAGAAGGAGCTGCAGATTCAGCTGCTGGTCGTGGATCCTGAAGGAAGCGGCTACACCACAGAGAGCAACGCCCGGCAGATCAGCACTCCCCCTAGTACCCCCATGCCTGGCAGCGGGTACCAAACCATACACCCTCAGCCGGCAGAGGCCAAACCCGCAGCCACAGCTGAGAATAATCAATCACCTTACATACTTCCTGACTCTCCCCAGTCCCAGTTCTTTGCCCCTGTCGCAGACTACACAGTGGTGCAGGAGGTGGACAGTCAGCACAGTCTGCTCCTCAACCCGCCTCCCCGCCAGTCTCCCCCACCCTGCCTGCCACATCACCCCGCCAAGGCCCTACCTGCTATGCCCGTAGGGTACGTCACCCCAGACCTTCTGGGGAACCTCTCACCGTGAAATGACACTGCCACTTTAGGCCTTTTAAGGTTCTAATGGCTGATTGACCAGGAAGTCGCCCTGCGGTCACGAAAGCCTTGTTTTCTACCTGATTCCTGCTGGAAAACCAAATAACTCGCAGCACACCGTGTGGATGAGAGTGTACAGGCGGTCGTTTTCAGAAGGTGTCAAAAGGGAGATGTGGAAAGCTACAAGCTTACACCTGCCCCATCAATTAATTTGATGCAGAGGCAGTCAGACGTAAACATAGGAAAAATAAAAAATAATGCACAGTTGGCTCATACACACACACACACGCACATGCAAACATATAACAGGCCGAGACTGATTGCAATGAGTCAAAAAAAGCATTAGCTCACTGCTAAGCTGCCTTGGATCGCATTACACGCGTGGCTAATTGTGTTCAGAGCATTTTTGGAGTCTTAATCATACAGAGACGTCAGCGTGTGATTGATTAGGATAAGACAAGCACATTGTCGTCATGTATTTCACACCGCACCGAGAAGAAATGGCCGACGTTGTTGTTCATACCTCTTGCTGGCAGAGGTGCTTTGCCGCTCAATTGTGACTTATTTTGTATTCTTACATTTCTTATCTCATCGTGTCATCTTATTAGTACCTAACTAGAGATATATTTTTGTACAGAAAGGCATTAACTAAAGGAAAGAGAAAAAAAAATCCGCCCTGAGATACAGTTGAGAACTATGCAGTTTGACCTCGCATTCCTGGCCTTTTTTTTTTTTTTTTTGTTCAACGCCATGCTGGTCGAATTTTCATGAATACGTGGCCAATGGGCAAATTAAATGATGTCAAGATATTTTTTTACCTAGCGCCACAGCAGAGAGTTTAACAGAAGACATACCCACACACAGAGACTTGAGTCGCAGGCTATATTCACACGGCAGCCGTCAAGTGTCCTGCTGCTGTGTTTCTGGCTGCAAGTCCTTTGAACCGCAGGGAACGCCACAGATAGGGGGTTGCGACTGATCCGAAAATCCCAGAGGCAAAACAGCGTCAACCTCCCAGATAATACCATTATAGCTCGTTCCCATCTTGGGGGTGGGGGGCATTCTTGGAAATGAAGGAAAAAATCTATCTGAAGTAAAAGAAGAGATGAGGTATAAAAGGGAAAATACAAGATTTGATCATAAGCCAAATCCGAGAATACCTTGAATATAACAGACTTATTATACATGTCACACAAGTATGTTCATTCTGAGTCCATTCGCAGCTGGGGAGCCTCTCAGTACAAACAGCGCAGTGTAGTACAATGACCGCCACCAAGTGCCTTACTTAAGGCCACATCGATGTCGTTATTTAGCAGAAGGGGAAGAGAGTCCACACAAGGTCTCACCTTCCCAAACCAGCACTCGCTCACTAAACCTGTATGAGTAAGCTTTTTATTGGCGGGGGGAAGGGGGCAACTGGAACAAGTTGAGAGACTGTGAAAGTATGTAATAGCTGTAATTAGCTTACATTTTATACTTATTATCAGCCAAACACACCGCGTTAGCAATCTGTGCCTGTGTTTTCCAGCTTTGCCGTGTCCGTGCTATAGAAGACAAAGGGCAAAAAAAGCCTTCACCCTAAAAAAATGTGTTTCGCCTTTTAATTGATAATCATTTTGGCCTTCTCGACATAGTCTTAAAATTGTGAGCATAAAAATCAGTTGCAAGGGTGAAAATTTTAAGAGGCCACGAAACCGTAATTAGAGCACATTCCCAGTCTCGCTTGTTAAACTTGTTAAATTTCCGAGCCAAAAAATGTTGACCGGGCGGGTATTTAAAGACCCTGAAGATCTGGTTTGACAGAGCATACGATGCAGAGAGGCGTGTGAGTATCTTTCCCCAGAATACCTGAGTCTGAGGCGTTGATTCCTTGTTACTCTGCTCGCACACTTTTATTTACAATAACTATATTTAGGTATTGTGTGGGCAAGGTATGTAGCTAATCAATTATTTAATCACATTAGCTTGTAGGCATGAGCTCACCCTCGGCTTATTGGCAGTGTAACATTATAATAATTTTAAATCTGCGGCCTGTGTGGGTGAGTGGAGACCTTATTTTGAAAAGGTGCTTCTCCAGTGTTTTCATCCGTTGAATTCTATCGTCAAGACTTTGACAATATGCCTGTGGCGTACACACAGACCCTTCGCACACGGCATACAATAAGCTACCCAAGCGCGGGTCAACAGAGGTTGTGCTTATGTGTGTGGTTTTGTGACGCGACATAATGAATTTCCTCTTTAATAAGTTTATGAGTGTGTCAGGAGTGTTATCGTAGTCTAACATCAAGGCAGCCTCTGAATAGTCATGTCGCACCGTTACAAAAAAAAACAAACTAGTTTCACACCAAATGCTACAGAAGCTTTGAATCACCTTGTTTGGAAAAATATCGTCCTTGAGATAAGTAAGAAGTAAGTAGGCAGGCGGATGACTATAGAATGGAGATGAATAGAGACATGAGATAGAACAGGTCTTTTGTACAAGACAATCCCCATAATGAAGCGAGACAAAGCAAGAGCCAAGAGATGTTTTAAAAAAAAATGTGAATACGACAGATATGTGCCAATTCTCTCCTTTTGTCTCTCTCTTTTTTTTTTTTTTGTTAAAGCTCAGTGTTCTATTGTCATTGCCTAGTACTGATAATACCAGCAAGTCAATGCTGTCGCGGAAATGTCTTAATATATTTACTAGTGCTGTAAGATTACAAGTATATATTTTTTATGTCATTAATGTTACTAATCACGATGTATTGCTGCTCGGTACATGTATTTTTTCCTGCATTCGGCCTTACCGTGGTGAGGCAAGAGAGTGCAATGATCATGATTGTGAACAAGTGTAGATGTTTGTGATAAAAAACATTTTTTTTAAAGACCTTCAAAATGGATCATACAGATATCTGAAAAATGTCCTGTTGCCTGGGAGATGTGGGACGGTGTAACAACGATTAAACCATCTTACCCGCCAGGGTCATTCAGCAGTGCTCGTCCAGCATTCACAGTGTTTACACACCCATCCAAAGATCCCCACCAGAAGGCTCTCTGCGTATATGAAGGAAGCGCAGGTCATGGAACAAGCGCTGTTCAGGTCGTGTTTCAGTTGTTACTGTGGTGATTGTGAATGTGTGCAAACTGGAATATGCAATGCAATTAACATATTGAGGAAAAAGTTGTAAAAACAAAAAAGGTAAATCACTGAGTGTTTGTTTTTTTTAAAGGTTACAGCTTGGAAGATAAGTTGGGAGGTGCTTTTTTTTGTTCAAGCTTACTGTACAGGTCTTTACTACATTGTGTCTGCAATGTCATTTCTTTTCTTTTTTTTTCTTTTTTTTTGCCAGTTCACAATGAGCTCATTATTAATGTGGTGTAAAAAAAAGTTTGCAACTGTTATTTCAAGCTTATAAATGTTACAGACACTTTAGAGCAAGCACTTTGTACACACGTATATCTGATGTTGGAAATAGTATTCAGATTTATCTTTTTTGCATTTTTGAACTTGATCGAGTCTATGAATGACCTGTTATTCTACAAAACATCATTGTTTTGTTTTGTTTTTTATTCAGCACAATAATCAGACAATGAGGATCATTCGACATCAATAAGCTGCAGTTTTGTTTCTACAGAGTTTATGTTTATTACAGGACATATTTTACACTACCAGATTGATAGAATGATGTACTGTAATGGAGTGTTTAATGTTTGCTATAAGATTTATGGATGAATAGAGCAGATAAGATATAGTCTTTTATGAAGTCATATCAGAATATAGACAGAGTGTATAATTGTTATACTGCAACTCTACACTCTTACATTTCTCCCACTATGTGATTTTTATTGTCGGAAAAGTGAATGGGATACAGTGTTTTATAATGATGTATTTTGGCATCCAGCGTCTTGGTTTTTGCATCGGTTCAAGGGTGGCTTTTGTCGCTCTGGTAAGCCTGGAAGTAATCTCGAGTGCTGGAATTTGTGCTGGTTGGAGCGCTTTATCAAACAAAGAGCGTTTAGCTGCACATTTATTTCAGCTTGTTGGGAAAATACTTTAATTCTTGACTTGAGTACAGCCTATACACCCGTTTTTTGTTTTTTTTATGACTAAGTTCAGTGGCTCCGCTCGCTATTTCTATTCACAAGTTTTTTTGTTTTTTCTTTGTCTAGTTAGAGTCCTCAGATCACCCCGTCACCTGAGCTGACATCAGTGGATGGGGGCAGCTTGAGCAAAGTGTGCACTGTTATTCTCTGACATGTGTGCTTCACGTTTATAACAAAACAAAAAGTATCCATATATTAATACATGTCAGAACTGGAAACAGCTGCATTGTGGTTGCAATTGTGGAAAAAATGCAGCACCATAATTTATCAGTTTGTCATAAAATGACTTGGCTTCATTTTTTCTCATGCCTCAATCATTTTTTCGGACCCTCTCGACCTTGGAGCCACTGTCCCTTGTCCCTGTTGGCTGCTGTTTTACTCAAAGCCAAGAACATGTGTTGATCTTTGATGATTTGACATTGCTCTCTTACCAGTTGAGCCTTTCTGGTGTTGTATAAGCTTGCAACAAGTTACACAATAAATGTATATACAGCATCTCAATCCTGTTGTCCATGTTTTTTGTCATCAGTTGCTGGCAGGTTTACAGGAGCGATTATTAATGGCCGACTCAGGATGTTGGCTGGGGCGAAAAAAAATTAAAAGGGCACCAACTGTGCCTTGTGTGGCACCAGTGTGTAAAAAGGGCACTTTGCCACATTTTCTCCACTGAGATGACCCCCTATAGAGCACTTTATCACATTTTGTTATTTTGAAAGGCACCATAGAGGGCACATTGCAGCGTTTGTGTGTGGGCACCGTGGGTTAACTCATCATAAAACACACTTGATTCAAACTCTTCACAAACTAAATACAACTCAGCCAAAGCAGTGATGTTTTTTCTTTCCACAAGCACCTCTGGCTTGGTCGAAAGTCCTCAAAGATATGAAAGTGTTCCAGCTTTATGTACCTTTTTCAACCACTGCTCACACCCGACTCTCTGTCTGTCTATAGTCGTCCCCATGTCATTGTCTTGGTCGGAGCAGCTGTAAATCGCCTCTGTACTGTATCCCCTCTAAGGCCACTGGCTCCACGGCTAACTGAGCCATGGGCCAATTAGGTAAACAGTAGCTAGCAGCAGCTAAGGATTGCTAGCTGAGAGCAGCAGTTGTCTGTCACTGTGTTGATGCTTTTCCCCCATGTTTGTGGTGCCTCCTTCGAACTCTGGCCCGTGTATTTCATTTAAGCAAATAATCTAGTGTTAGTGTTGTCAATGCAGGAGGAAATTAAACAAATTAGATTTAAATGGGTTAATAAGATCTTGTTACTGATTGCAAATTCAATTCAGCTTTAAATGCAACTCGGCAAACTTTGTTCACATGATCTCCTTAACTCGCCGCCAACAGTGTCATTAGAAGTACACACAGGCAGCACGCTGCACGTTAAAGGTCAGCCCGGATCAGCGCTCAGTTACAGAAAAGGCTGTTAATGAACAAAATGTACAGCCCACTGTGGGAGAGTTCAAATGCAAATGGATGTGTGTATGAGAGAAGGCAAAATAGGAATTGTGCAGAGAGTGAGCGCACTTGTTTGTGAGCAACACAGAGGCACTTTGTGTGTGTGAATGAGTTCACAAAGTGTGTGGTTGTCTCTCTCGCTCCCTCTCTGGCGCTGCCGGACTAAGTGGAGAGGAAACGGCCGCAGAAACAGTTGTGCATCGCGGGGAAAGCATATCGGACAATTAAGACAGAGGCTGTGTATTGCACTGCTCTGTGTGGGGCTGATTGAATCAGAGAGACAGACACTCACAGCTCTTCGTCTCAGGACATTGCAGGTAATTACCCATAAGTCACTGTTCTCCTGTATTGGATCTTCAGCCCAATTACGCCCACACAAGCAGTCCACCTCGGCCTCATTTATTACCTCCGGTTGCTTGTTGACCTTTTCAGACACACAGTCCAACAGGCAATTCAGATGCATTAGACTGAGCAGAGGGTGTTGCACTTGCACAAGTGCTAGCATAGAGAAATGAGCTTGAGATGCTCAGTCTCCCTAGCACATTCGTAGATACAAGTACAGACAAACAAACATTAACAAATGGACAGGTTTTTTATATAGAACAAACACTTTTCTTGTTGTGTTTTCTTCTATAGTCCATCATCAGTACCAACAAAACTGAAAAAGATGCTATCGGGTGTTTCATAAATCTAGAGTGTTTGTATGGATTTATGTCACAGACCACCTAAGGCTCAAGGTTCAAGGTTGATTTATTATTCTACAAACCATCTCTGTCCACCACTCTGCAGGATTGTTGATTTCCTTCCTATATGAACTCTCAATGTTGTTTTTAATGTGACCAGTGATGATGGTGTCGTCCACATACATTCACAACAGAGCTCGTGCTTGTGTACTGCGTGAACAGGAGGGGGCTGAGCACACAGCGACAGTGTCTGTCAATCCAAACTGTCTGGGGTCTGTTTGTGAGGAAGTCCAATTTCCCATTTTGTGGTATTCAAAGCCAGAGTGTTAAGTTTTCCAATCATATTCATGGGTTAGATGGTGTTGAAATCAACAGCATTCTGATGTAGCCGTTCCAAGTGTGTGAAGACTGAGTGGCGGGCGGTGGATATGGCGTCCTCTGCGGATCTTATGGTATGTGTGTGTCTGTGTGTGTATTTGCTTTCTCAATTTACATTAGCTCCGTTAAAAGTGAGAGCCTTTCCTGAAATGACAAGAGCTCACTTACATCCCGTACAAACTACTCCTGCACATATCTCAAGCTGTCACTGGACACGTGATTGATGTTTAGCTCACGTGCATGCCGAAAATCAGGATAACTTGGACCACTAGAGTCGAAACTGGATGTGTTTGTACATGAATGCAAGACCTAAATGGATAAAAGATGGCTAATAACATGAGTAATTCATCAGAGTTTTAAAAAAAAGGTCACTTTGGTTAATGAGTTGAAGTGAAGAGCCTGCCTGTTAAAAGCTCATTTGGGTGGAGTTGTCAAAGAATGTGGTAAGCCTGTATGAGGTCAGTAAAGGAGGACAGGCTCCATCTGCAAACCCACCAGTCTGTTGTGAAGAGTGTGGCGGTGTTTTATTGTGCAGACCTTCATCGCCATCTGCTGACAGATATTGGGTTAACAGCAGCCCTTATATAAAATCACTCCAAAATAAGTGAAAACAGTTGAATCTATGTAACAGTATAAGTGTGTGTGTGTATTATTGTACTTCAATAGTATGCCACACACTCTTATGAAGATCCTAAATGTGCAAGAATTGTTTGTAAAATGATCCCCCTGCTTTTGTGAAGTCACATGTGTCCAACCTCTCAGGCACGTTCTGGCTAGTTGCCAAATACCACCAAGAGTCACTACCCTCAGACATACAATCCACTACAGACCCCCACAATTCCTCTTATGCAGCACATTTGACACTCGGCGTGCTCAAATATATACATTCACGGTTAACTTTTTTGTTTCAACTTTGGCAAGAAAGCACACACACAGGCTATGTAACCAACTCAACCATCTTTATTCAACTCTCAGTTTTCCATGTTTGACATCTTGACCACAATACAGTCCACTGTGCCAGCATCAGGTCTTTGGGGTGACTCGCATCATGCCCCCAGAGGCCTTCATTAAGTACAGAGTGTATTCCAACATTGTTTCGCTCTCTTTTTCCCTCTCATCCTTCCTAAGTCTTGTATTTTTATTTGTATTTTTTTTTTGTAAGCATGCTTGTGTAAAAGTGTGCAATTTGCAACTTAAAGCGAATCTAGAAAATAATGTGCATGTTTGTGCTAGAAGGTACACCTGATATATGTTGAAGCTTGTGGACTTCAGCAAGTGCAAAGTAAAAAAAAGGAAGTCATTCATGGTAGTTACTGCTGTTATATGTGCTCATGATCAGTTGCATGCCCTACAGGCAAACAAGTCATTGATACAAACTTTTTGAGGTTTGCTTTTCGATGGTTTTTTAGGACCTTTTGCCGCATTAATGGGCCAGTGCTTTAAGGTTCCCCCCATAAAAGATTGCTGGTAATTCACACAATTTGATGACCTGCAATAATATGTTCCGTAATGCTTCTTTAATCATTCATTTTTGCAGTATTTGCAGATTCTGTCTCATTTTCTGTTTCCTCAAATATCCTCCAATTATGAACTTCAAAATGTTTTCAAGTGTTTATCGTGTTCCTGAAGTTCCTTCTCCCCTCTCTCCTGCCTGACTTCGAACAGACGCCACTAGAGCATAGTTTCTGCGCCTGCTTTCATAAAGGATGGAGAGAGCAAAGTGGAGGAGGCAATTCATGAACATGACAACCACATACACTCCTGGGAAAGGATGGGAGCAACCCCCTGACAGACATACTGAGGTAGGTAAAGTGTGACATCTTTCACCAAATGTTTCTGTATCTGTTGCCAAATGTAGCAAGTTAACAAGCTGCCAATACTTGATCTACCATATTTTGTCTTCATCACCTGTTTACCCACCCTATGCTGTCGGGGACTGCCCTACTCTCTCCCAGGGTAATACTTGTTGGTAAAAAGAGCGCTTGGCCCCTGGTGTTTCTGGTGTGAGGCTGATATCAGAGTCAGCTTACAGCTGCTCTCATCCTCAGCTCACACCTTGGGGTCAGGCTCATTGGGTAGGCTGAGGCTGCTGTCACTCAGCAGGAGGCGAGCGTCACTGTCAGGTCTCCCTAACATTATTGGCTGCATCGCCTATCAGTCCGTGTCACTGTCAGGAGGCGGGTAGCGCCTCATTACAGTGTCAGAGACCGACCGGCTGATCGCTCCCTGCATCGCCAAACAGCCTGCGTCAGTGTCAGCATCAGCTGGCCTTAGGCGAAGCTTCGTTGTCAGAGACTGCTGTCCACTGTCAGCTGTGCTTTGACTTTCACTTCGCCTTCTTGGACACTCAGGGCCTCACAGGGGCTCAGTTGGCCTCCTGTGGTATCTGGTGTATTTGCACCGCTTGCTGCATCTGGCCTGCATCTAAATGATCTTGCCTATGAGATACTTCTTGCTGTCTGACATCATGCTGACTTTGTTGATGGTCACCGCCATGGCCACCATGATGCCCATGGCGATGGCCACGGCTGTGATCATGGCCATGGCCGTTGCCATCAGGGTGTTGGTTCTGACCATGGTTGTGATCATGGCCATGGCCATGGCCATCAGGGTGTTGGTTCTGGCCATGGTTGTGATCATGGCCATGGCCATGGCCATGGCCATTAGGGTGTTGGTTCTGGCCAGGATGAGGATGGTGATGTCCTTGATGGTGACCGTGTCCAGTGTCTTCTTCTGCAGGCTGGACTGCGTCCGTGTCAGGCTGTGCATCGGCTTTCGGTGTGCACTCCTCTGGGATCTCAGCACTCTGTGGAAAGATCAAGAGAAAAGAAAACAGAGACAGAAGAGTTATCTTTCACATAAAGATAACAAAATCTTCTGTTTTTTCGCAGTAACGCCTGGTCTGTACCTCATGCGTGCACTCGCCACACATGCGCTTGCAGTACGTGTCTTTGATGGCACTCTCCACATGGCCTTGTCCAATAATGGTGTATGGAAGTGAAATGTGGTGGGTGAGACGGCCACACCTGATGGCGAAAAGACAGAAAAGAAAGGTGAGCGAAAATTGAATTAAAAAAAACACATTAGCAGTCGCAAAATGTGAACGAGCTGTCCGCTGTAGGTCACGAACCTGTCATAAATGAAAAAGTCATCCTTCTCTCCTCCCAGTGCCTGCCAGACATCAGGCTGTTGGGTGTCCTGTTTGTAGAGTGTGATGTTCTCTGACAGTCGCATTCCCAGCATGGCGTGCAGGCGCTGTGCTTGCTCCCCCTGGTGGTTAACGACCAAGTAGACCACATTGTTCAGACCCTGATTCTCCAGCTTCTGGCGCAGGCCTTCCATTCTGTTCGGGGCAGGGTGAAAAAAAAAGGAGATAAAAGGAGTTTGAAAATCCGTTGCCAAGAATCTGAATTGTTGATAAAGCTTTCCTGGATTGTGTGCTTAACAAACAAGTATGCACAAGGTGTGTTTTTTCAACAGTGAACTAAAAGTTGCACAGGGAGGACCAGTCTCAGCTGGCTTGCAGCCACTTTTGCAAGCCTTGCAGAATGGGCACTGTTAACTATCTAATATTTTACATACTACGCAGTGAGAATGTCAAGCTTTACCACAGATTTAGAACCGTTTTGCATAACCAAAGGTCAAGAGGTCGTGTTGGCTGACGCATGAAGGCTATGTACCTGGAGGCCTGCACCAAGCAGAACAATCAGCTGGCCTGGAAAAGGGCCAACACCGTCACCCGACCCATAGCCTCCTTCATCGGATCCACCTCCCCTATCTTCCAGGCTGGTGGCGGCTGACAGCGAGGCCCGCCCCCGTCACTCTCTGCACCGCCCCCGTGGAGCAGGCAGAGGGTGAGGAGCAGGCTGAGGCACGCCCACATCCCTGCGGCGCCTCCTCACTGCACCAATCTGCTGAGCACAGAGAGGGAGGGGATAGTGGTGGGGAGAAGGGAGAAGTTGAGAGGGGGCGCAGAAAGGGCAGAGGGAGGAGATTGGCAAAAACTCATTACAAAGTCAATTGGGATTGCACAAACATTTTAGAAGAAGTGTTATCACTTTTGGTTCCCCAGAAGAGGCATCCTCCCAAACCGTTTACTCTTTTCACTCAAGTGCTTGAAAAGGAGACCGTACAACTAGCAGGGTGAACAAAGCAATTTATTTGAGGTTCCCAAATCCACAATCCTGTTTGTTTTTGTGCAACTCTACGCTAACAGATACCCAGTAACTACAAAGAAACAGCATATAAGTGAGCAGGAGGCACGCTTCAGTGTTGGAAGCGTAAAGTCTTAAACTTCTGCAGTGCATCACCACATGTATGACAGGTTTAATAATATGGAAAATGGTTCGGTGACTGGTTGAGATTACACTGATAAACCTCAAACACCATGAAAACAACTGTGTTTACTATAGTGTACTGTAAAATCCCTTAATCCTGTCTTTAAACATTTGCCTATTCATTTAGCATAGTTGCAAAGACAAACACCAACAAATAAATGGTGCTTTCTGAGTATTCCCCCTCAAATGTAAAGTGTTCTCTCACTTACCGAGTGGTTAAAAAGTTTCCTTCCTTCTGCTCAGCTCAGTGCTGCTCCTCGAAGAGAAAACAAGTCTCTTCCTCTCCTGCTCCCCCCTTTTATACTCTGCCTGTTGTTTTTCCAATCTGGATGGAGGACAAAGTTCAGTTCCGGCTGTATGCTGATGTCTACACTTTTTTCACAAGTTAAACAGTGCATGCATCCCCCTCACTGACAAGACACAAAAAAAAAACCCTTTTCATGGAAAATGTTTTGTAGCGGCTGACAGTGTGACAAATTCCTTCAGGGGAACAAGTGTGAGGAGTAAACGTTACCTCCTTTAACGGTCGGTTAAGATACGTCAGCTCTGGAAATGCCTGCGTTTGCTTTGCAAATAATACACTTTTACAATGTTAATGTATATCATAGAGGAGCATTATGTCCATAGAAGAAACATTGTGCAATTCAGTTTTTTTTTACTTTGAGCGTAGAGGGGAGAAGTGAAAAGGACAGAGGGCGGGACTCTGGTCTGCGTCCAGCATGTTTCTACATGTCCCACACAAACACAGCTGGGCAGGACTCCTTCAACATGCACACACATGGAATAATCTAAGCATTCCTTGATAGAAAGTATCCAACAGTTTTAATACAAAACAGACAGTAAAGGCAAGCAAATGATGTTCTTCCAGTTCAGGGCAGGCCAGAAAAATAAGTAACTCATTTGAAAAGCGGGATTTGGCTCAATGAAGCAACAGGGGAGGCTGAAAAGATTAACTTCACACACTGATTGACGAGGGATGAAGAACAAGACAATAGCTTTGTGACTAAGAAAGACAAAAATCCATCAACTGCTCAAGCTAATGTACAGCTCCCTGCGCGTTAAATTACATCACAACATCAATGCTGTAAACGGCATGAAAGTCTGATAAGGTGTGCCGTTGTCTTGTCTGCAGATACAGGCAATGCAGGTCAGGACAGGGAGAGCACTGTTGCGCGATATCTAAGGTCAAAGGCCAGTTTTAACTAGGCCAGCAAGTGTCAGTGACATTATGTTCTAACAAAGAATTCAACTTATTCAAACGTCCTGTCAACAAAAGTAACCGCACAATATCAGACAATGTAAAACTGCTGTCCTGCAGTATATTTGCAGGTTTTTTGTATATCTGCATCCGAGAGGTGTTTATTTTTTTTTCTCCATGTGATTTTAAGGCTGTATTTCTTGATGTGTCCACCCTCTGTGTATCTCTACAAGCCCCCTCAATTAAATATTTGAGATAGTGGTGAAGACATGTGGAGGAGCTAACTTCCTGCCCCATGTCCTGATTTTGACCTTGTCGCACGGAATGCTTTAACACTTGGGCACGCGCCTTGCAGCCAAACAACCAAGCAGCATTAAATGCATCCTGACATGGAGGAGGCACTGCAAATATCCCCCAGTATAGCAAAAA